>VDFB02092938.1:131862-153988 GCA_007258455.2 Sequoia sempervirens | reverse complement strand
TGAATGGGGGGTTGTGATTATCATACAAAGGATAAGAGATAGATCATTAATGAAGGTTTGGTTCACTTTGAACAATATCATATAATTGTTGAAATCAAAAGGTCAATGGCCCTAAGATACTCACTTAATTTTATTTAGGATCAAAATTAAGAGCCCTTGTAGGTCAAAATATTAGCATGGATGCAAGAGATACAAACTCTCTAATGTGTTATGAAGGTAAAATAAGCAACCTATGAGCAACCTAGGGTTTTCAACACAAAGATGAAATGGACAGTGGATGAGAAGAAGGTGAAATGTGGTCTCATGGTGATGGAAAAAGCATAAAATTGTGGGCTTGAATCATGGGTCAACTACTTTTTTACCATTTTTGGAAAATCCAAATGTGATGCAAAATGTGACATCAACTTTGGTGTGTGCCAAATGTTCAATTTCAATTCTTTGTAATTTTTCACTTTTAGTTTGGAGAGAGTCAAGTGTTGTGTTCCAATTCTTTGTAGCGTGGACAACACCAAATGTTCTTTATAGAAAAATTTTCCTTCTATAAGCCTTTCTCATAAATGGAGACCTATGGAGGGGATGGAGAAGAGTAGGATTAAGAGGTAGAGAACACAAGTAGACTATTTTAGGAGGGATGAAGATACAAAGAAGGATGAAGAGGATGAGAGTTGTATTTTTTAATTAAGTTTTTCACAGACATCACCAAGAGTAGCACATTCTCATCAATTGTCTCTTGATACATGTGAGCATTCTAATACTCAATCATAATACATTAAACCCTTAATCCTAATCTCTCAACCCTATACCTTAAACCATAATACCTCAACCCTCAACCCTATACCCTATCAATTAAACCATCAACCCTAATTTATCATCCTTAATCCCTCAAAACTTAAACTTTAATCCTTCAAATCTCAAACCTTAATCCCTCAATCATCAAATATTAATCCCTCAAACCTTAAACCATCAACCCAAGTAAATCGTAATACCTCAACCCTCAACCCTCTACCCTATCAATTAAACCCTAAACCCTAGTTTCTCAACCTAAATCCTTGAATCCTCAAACCTTAAACCCTCAACCCTTAACCCTCTACCCTCCACCCTATCAATCAAACCCTCTACCCTATACCGTAAACCCTAATCCCTCAAACCTTAAACTGTCAACCCAAGTAAATTGTAATACCTCAACCCTCAACCCTCAACCTTCTACCCACTACCCTATGGATTAAACCCTCTACCCTAGATACCTTATACTTTAATACCTCATACCTCATACCTCAAACCTTAAACCCTAAACCCTTCAACCCTAATCCCTCAACTATCAACCCTTAAAGCCTCAACCCTCTACCCTAGTTGCTTAACCTTAATCCTTAAATCCTCAAACCTTAAACCCTCAACCCTTAAACCATAATACCTCATTACTCAACACTCTACCCTATACCCTCTACATTAAGCCTTCAATCCTAATCCCTCAATCTTATACCCTAAAACCTAATCCCTCAAACCTCAATTAAACCTAATCCCTCAAACTTGAATTAAACCCTCTACCCTATACCTTATACCGTAATACCTCATACCTCAATCCTTAAGCCCTCAACCCTTCAACACTGATCCCTCAATTGTTGACCCTAAACCCTCAACCCTTAAACCCTAAAACCTCAACTCTCAACCCTATATCCTATCAATTAAACCCTCAACCCTAATTGATCAACCTTAATCCCTAAATCATCAAACCTTAATCCATAAAACCTCAAACCTTAATTCCTCAATCCTCAAACCTTAAACCCTAATCCCTCAAACCTCAAACCTCAAACCTTGAACCGTCAAACCTTAAATCGTAATACCTCAACCCTCAACCCTATACCCACTACCCTATGAATTAAACCCTCAACCCTTCAACCCTAATCCCTAAATCATTGACCCTTAATCCCTCAATCCTTAAACCCTAATACCTCATCCCTCAACCCTCAACCCTATCAATTAAACCCTAATCCATCAATCCTATACCTTAAATCCTAATCCCTCAAACCTCAAACCTTAAACCCTAATCCCTCAAACCTCAACCTTAATCCCTAAATTCTCAAACCTTAAACCCTCAACCCTCAACCCTCTACCATATACCCTATCAATTAAAAAATCTACCCTAGATACCTTTAACCCTAAGCCCTCAAACATCAAACCTTAATCTCTCATCCTGAGATGGTCTACCTGAGATGGTTGAGAGAGAGAGAGAGAGTCAAACTTGAGACAGTGATATTTTTCTGTGGGGTGGAAGGGTGTGAGACTTGAGAGGGAGAGAGAGAGAGTTATATAGTTAGGTTGGGGGAGAGGCCTGAGAGAGAGAGGGGTTGGGAGGGATTTTTTGAGGAAGAGACCCGAGAGAGATGGAGAGGGAGAAACTTGAGAGAGATATAGTTGAGAGAGATGAGAGGGAGAGAGAAAGATATAAGGACCTAAGAGAGGGAGTTGGAGTGAGAGAGAGTGTGAGAGAGACTTGAGAGGGATAGAGATAGAGAGTGTGAGACCTGAGAGGGAGAGAGAGAGTTTGAGAGAGGGGGTTGGAGTGAGATATATTTATCTAGGTAGGGTGGGAGGGAGAAATACATGAGAGAGATTTTAGAGGGAGAGAGAATTATCTAGTTAGGGTTGTGGGAGAGACCTGAGAGAGGGAGAGGGGGAGGGAGGGATATTTTGAGGGAGATACCTAAGAGAGAGGGAGTTGGAGACACCTAAGAATGAGACTTGGGAGAGAGGGAGTGGGAGACACTTGATAGAGACATGAGAGAGAAAAATAAATACTTGACAGAGGGAGATGGAGTGAGAGATAGAGAGATAAACACTTGAGAGGGAGAGAGAGAGAGGAGTGTGAGAGAGGGGGTTGGAGTGAGATATTTTTCTAGGTAGGGTGAGAGGGAGTGAGACCTAAGAGAAGAAGTCTACTACATCAGAGAAAGAGAGTTATCCAGGGAGAGACTAGAGAGAGATATGAGAGGGAGAGAGAAATATAAAGACCTGAGAGAGGGAGTGTGAGAGAGGGAGTTGTAGTGAGAGAGATTTGTCTAGGTAGGATGGGAGGGAGTGAGACTTGAGAGAGACTACTATTGGAGAAAGAAAGTTATCTAGTTATGATGGGAGGGAGAGAACTAAGAGAGGGAGAGGGAGTGGGAGTGATATTTTGGGGGAGAGACCTAATATAGACAGAGTGTGAGAGAGGGGGTTGGAGTGAGAGACTAGTCTAGGTAGGGTGGGAGGGAGTGAGACCTGAGAGAGAGATACTTGAGAGGGAGAGAGCGAGTTATCTAGTTAGGGTGGGGGGAGAGACTTGAGAGAGGGGGAGGGGGTGTGAGGGATATTTTGAGGGAGAGACTTGAGAGAGATGGAGAGAGAGGGAGTAGGAGACACCTAAGAGAGACCTAATAGGGAGACACCTAAGAGAGATACTTGAGAGAGAGATACCTAAGAAATAGAGACTTAAGAGAAAGACTTGAGATGGATAGAGAGAGGGAGTGGGAGAGACCTTAGAGAGAAACTTGTGAGGGAAAGATATTTTTCTAGTTATAGTGGGAGGGAGAGACTTGAGAGAGGGAGAGGGGATGCAAGAGATACAGGAGATAGAGGGTGGGATGGATAGATTGAGGGAGAGAGAATGGGTACATATTGGTTAAGAGTGAAGGAGGTAGAGAGGTTGTAAAAGGTGAAACTTCAACTATCCATCAATGATCATAACCCACGAAATCAAAGCATTATGAAAGTGGTGGAGAAAACATAAAGAAAACTTAGGTTTTAGTCAAAGAAGCTCATTTGGCAAGTGCCAAATTTGGAACTCTCCAAATGAGACATCACATTTGGCGCTCACCAAATTTGGTGAGCACCAAATGTGATGTATCATTTGAAGAGTGCCAAATTTGGTGCTTGCCAAATGAGCTACTTATGGACACAAATTTCTCAAAATTTATCAAATTTTCACATATTTTTGTCCATGCTCACTATCACATTTGCACGTATTTCAATGCACATTTATAAAAACACCATGATGACGTTAGGCTCTCTCTTAGCTATCTAGATATAGGCATTTTTTTAATTTTTTGAATAAGTTAAGGTTTTCATCCATAACTTATCTTGTTATTGCCTCTTTTTTTTGCCAAAAACCAACATGTGTTAGTTTTAGGATAGAATTTTACTCGTTCATCAAATCGTGAAACGAATTATTTTTTTTTAAACTAGACTGCATTCTACACTTGATAAAAAAAAATCAATTTTTGATTAGTTTTCAAAAAAATGAGGGGTGAGCATGCTCAAATTTCACCTTTTCAAGATGTTTCCACTTCAAAAATTCATAAAATATTATATATTCATTAAAAAAGTAGCCGAAAGAATGGGGATAAACTACATGGTGTTAGCTAATTTCACACTATTTATATTTTTGAAATTCTAAAAAAAAAGTTAAACAAAAAGGGGGGGCCATAATACACTATGCTATTTTTTTGATAAAAACAAGAGCTATTTTTTCCCCCCCTTTTAGAAACCCTTATTCTTCATTAATTTCAAAATAATTAGTAGCTTACAAACTAGACTCAGAACCCTTCAACTTTTGTTCTTTATGCATCTTCATATTTTGAGCATAACCATCTTCATTTTCTCATGCACATCATATTTTGTTGATTTCATAAAAAAGTGTCATCTTAAAAGCCATTTTGGTCTCACAGCTTTGTGCACACACCCATGCAATAGGTATAAAACATGCAATAGTGAGTATGTTGTGGTCCTACAAATATCACATGCCAAGGAGCAAAGTGCATGCATTTTAACTAATTACACCAATAACATCTTTTTCATGAATCAATCGTTGTAAAAAATAACACCCATCAGCAAGATTCCCAATAGTTCTAAGAAATGCATAGTAGTTTATGTTTGTACTCTTTCATTTTTAGTTTTCTTTGATAGGTGGCAAGTAAATCGATCCTAGATGGAGGATTTGTTCCATTTTTTGTTCAGTTTCTATTGTAGTGTGTAAGAATGGCAATTCCTTGATATTATATCGTTTATATTTCTTACTTGTTTGGGAAATTTTCTAAGGTGGAGGTGGGGGAGGAGGATCTATGGTGATCCTATTATCCTTTTGAGGTATTAACTGGTCTCTTGAAATGATTTTGTGAAAGAGAATACCTTTTCCCTTAGGAGATGTGCAAGGGGGGAGATCTTGATATCCTAACCCCTTGGTATCCTCGGATGGTATTTTCTCTAAAATTTTGTGAATTCCATGCTCATTTGATATGTCACATCCTTGTTTGCTTAGGATCTTAAATCCTTGACAATAACCCTTGTCTAAGTTAATGGGTGTATTAGTAACTCAATAAACATAAGATGGAAGAGTTTCATTATTGCCCTTGCGATCAAGTTCATTAATGATTGATGGTTGAGGTTGGATTTGAGCTTCTGCTTTAGGATATAAGAGGTTGAACCTATCAAGTGATGGGATTATAGGTGGCATATGCATGGATGGATAAAAGGATGCATTGTTCTTAAGGTTGTGTAAGCAGTCTTGTATGAATTTTTGTGTGTTATCTTGATCTTGACCTAAGATTTCCACTTCACGAGGACATTCATTAGGAGGTGGTGGTTCATTAATATTCTCAATTGCATTAGAGTCATCACCAAACACACAACTTGAAACATCTACCAAAAATCTTAATATTTTCCATATATTACCCATACACATGTCCATGATTAATTTTTTATGCAAATTTTAGATCTGATATATGAAGATTTTATGATTTTTCAATGCAAGATACTAAAAATGATATGTTATTAATGCCAATTTTTTTTTGAAACAATGCACTCAATTTGACCAATTAAACTTAATGCAAATAATGATAGATTTTTCTGATTTCTGAAATTGAAACCCAAATTCAACAATAGATCAGAATGAAGAAAATAGAGACAAATCACAACCCAGAAATTTGAAATAGCACCTGTACAGGGACATATTCACCCTAGGGAAAATTCTTCTTAGCATTGGGGCTACAAAAAATTGAATTTGAGTATGAAGTTCAATGCTAGGGTTTCCTATTTCAAACTATAAATTGTAGATTCAATGATTGATTTTTCTAGATTTTGATGTCTAAATGCAAGTGAAATGAATGAATCTTTTTGAACAATATGACACTTTTTTCAATGTAATTTTGACTCAATTTGTGAATATGAATGATTAAACATACACTAATATGCAAGTACTATGCAAAATCAATGTAATATGCATGCAAATTTTTGAATTTTTCATATTTTAAAGGATGCAAAATGCAAACCTAAAACCCTAAATGAGATGTAAACTAATGTGATTTTAACAACCCCAAATAAGATGAAAATTAATGAAATACAATGCAAACAAATGCAAATCCTAGACTAGGGTTTAAATGGACTCCAATTTCAAAAAAAGATGATGTACAATGTTGAGTTCACCAAAATGAAACATATAAAAATGGGTGAATAAAAAATAGAATGGGGGTATGATGCACCTATTTCCCTTAGTTCATTTGGAAAAAGAGATCCCCCAGGGAAAGATTGACTTTCAACCCTTAGGTGTGTCAACCTTGGTGAAGATCTTGTTGTTTTCCTTATGACTTAGGATAAATCAGCCTAAAGTGCACTTTTGGGAGATGAATGAAAAATACCAAATGGATGCAATAATGTAATGTAACACATGAAACCTCTAAATTAAACCTTAATCTAACATAATCCAAAAAGAAATTGCAGATCTAAGAAGGGTGTGATTTTATGCACCTATCACAAAAAGGTTGTGTTGAGTGTCCTCTTGGGACTCACTCGCCCAAGGGAAAATGGGTCTTGCTATAGAGGTTGAAAATTTTCTTTCACAACCCTTTGATCCTTGGTATGCACTCTCAATTCCTCTGGGTTTCACAACCAAAAACTCATAAATAGATTTTGAAAGTGAATTTTTGTTGCTTGATGACAATGTTGATAACTTTTGCAACTTTGACAACTTTTACAATTTTGCTCCTTTCAATAGATCTTCAATCCTTCTTCAACCTAACATATGCAAAAAAACAAGAGGGAAAAATAGTTTGTTTTTGGTGAATGGGGGTTTGCCTTGGTAAGACCTCATTTTGGTAATTAAACCTTGAATTGAAACAGTGAAACATGAAAGGAATGACGAATGAACAATTGCTATGTTGTAACTCACCAAACCCTTGATTTGAAACCCTTGAAGAACTTAAACTCAACACATCTCTCCAAGGTCTTGATCTTGCATGAAATGGCTTGATTGATGATGTGATCTTGATGCTTGAATCTTGATTTGAAACTTGAAACCTACATCACAATGTTAGCTCCAAAAACATGCATGATGCTTGATAACATCAACATGATTCTTGAGATCTTGAATGCTGCAACAAATGCTTGAGAAACCTACTCTTGAATACCTTTGACAATAATTTTAGTTCTTGTAAAGTTCACCTCTTGCTTCTAGATTTCTCAGGATTTGAATTTGATAAAAAGACCTTGCTTTTATAGGTAATTTTCTAATTTCCCAAAAAGTAAACATTACAAGCCAAAATTTGAATTTGAATTTGGGAGCATAAAAAGGCTGCCAAGAACATATTTAAAATTTGAATTAAGCAACTAAAGGGGACCCATTTTCCCAATGGCGAATAGATCCTAACCTAAATTGCTAGGACCTATTCATTTCAGGGTGATAAAAACAATAATTGCATTAACTAAATATAGATTCCCCTTTCAGAAATTGCAATTAATTAGGCTTGTAGATGCAAAATAGGGCCAATTAGAGGCTTAATTAAGTCCAATTTATTAAGGGACCCAAACATAGTGTGAAATGTAAAGGTTTATATTTTCCAACACTACACAAAGATTCTAAATAGTAGTCTTTCAATTTTTCTGATTATCAATATCAACATTATCAAGAGGGGAATTAAGGTTTAAATTTGTATTTTTTTCTCTTAATTATCAAAGGAAGATATTTAGGCTTTTTGATCTAAAAGACTCAACATTTTCCTACATGGCTCAAAATAATTTCAGCAAAAGCATGTTACACTGTTGAATTTTTATGCTATATTTTTTTTTTGTTCCTTTTCTACCAATCAATCAAATACTAAAGGGCCACCATAGAGAAAAATTACCAATAGGTTTTAAAAAATATGAGGATAGCTTGTCTAAGGTTTCAAGAAATTGGACATTGAATGAACACATGATTTGGATATTCTTTTTCCTTTTCACATAATATGCATTTATTAGCTAGAGAAAATTATTTCAATTTAAGATTGTCAACTATAAGGATTTTACTTTGGAAACAAAATCACCATAAGAAGTTGATCATAGGTATAAGGCTGTGGTTCTAGAATGAATACTAGATAAGCTTAGGGGATGGTAGCTCTATGGTTAAATTAAAAATATATTTTACTGAATAAATTATAGTAGGGTTGCTTAACCATAATATTTCATTTTTTCTAAGAAACAAATTGAAGAGAATAAAATAAATTTACTAATCAAGTATTTA
Source organism: Sequoia sempervirens (assembly GCA_007258455.2). Classification (NCBI taxonomy): domain Eukaryota; kingdom Viridiplantae; phylum Streptophyta; class Pinopsida; order Cupressales; family Cupressaceae; genus Sequoia; species Sequoia sempervirens. The sequence continues at coordinate 145,461 of VDFB02092938.1, read as the reverse complement.
TGTGCAGACTCAATTTCCTATTATACTTTTTACTTGAGTCCCTTTTGCTTGTGTTCATATGAAGTGTGGTCCCTCATCAATAATTGACCTAAGAAATCCCACAAGGATCAGATCATGCTATAATTGTTCTCTTGGTTGTGTTCCCCTCTCGTGCCTATAGCCCTTTCTTTGAAATCAAAATTATAAAATTTGTATAGTATAAGGTGGTCATAAGTTCCATAGCAACCAAGAACAATTAGTTCCTAGTTCACATGGAACCCTCGAAAAAGAGTTCCTAGGTCCCTTTCAAGCCCTGTTTGCAAGAAAAAGGGATCCATGATGCATGGCGATAAAGAATTAATTATTTTTGTGAATTTTGAAGGTGATAGGATATGTCCTTATGGGGGAAAATTCTTATAAGATGAAGTTTTGTATAATTTTTTGAAGTATCAAGTTATATCTCGACGCAAGTTGATGTTTCACATGGCCCAATGTAAACCACTTTGCTACTATATCTTGAAGTTGGTCATTGTACTACAATAAGAGGTTTTATGGAGATATAATAGTTTAATTTTGTGTAGTAGATCGAGTCTATGTCATTTGGGATCAACCTTGTAACATTTAGATGTAAACTAGAGAGTTTTTTGGGACCATAGAGATTCTAAGACTATCAAAAACTTAAGGCATAAAATTCTAGATAGTTATAAATCAATTAAATATTACATCTACACCAATCTTCCATCATTAATTCTAAAGTTAAGTGCTCGTAATTGTTTATTTAGTTTCCACATATTCATTTCAATACTTTATCCTACCTAAATAATTTAGATTAATTGTATGCTTGTTGATTACATTTTTTCAATAGGTAAAAGAATATACACAATTCAATTTAATTTATTTACAATGTTTAATTGATCTGAAAGACAAAGACATAGACATTCAACATTGACATTACAAAATCTCATACCATAATCATCTAAATTCAAATAAAAACTAGCACATAACAAATTTCTATTTCTAAAAAAGCTGAAACTATAAAGAACTCTTCCAATAAAAATAATAGAATATTTTTTTCACTAAATAAAAAAAGTTGTTAGTTGATTCCATTTATTAAAAACAAATTATTTTATGTATCTTAAAAATTGTAAAATTTAGTTATTCTAAAATAATATTTCTATGTCCACATTCAGACCGTTGGAGATTTGAACAGAACAATTTTAAATTTAGTTGATAGGAGGAGCATCCAGGTAGATGCCAGCTAATTTAACCATTGAAAGCAACCGAATTTGATCTTGGAAATTTAGACATCAAAATCTAGAAAAATCAATCATTGAATCTTGGGTCACATTGTTAATGTTTTAGCCTATTTCATGCTTAATTCACTCTATTAAGCTTAGGTTATGCTTGTTAAACTACAACTTTTTAGATTGATTGGCCATCTTAAAATTTAGACCAGGATCATTCTTTCAAGAGCTTACCCTACCCTGCTACTCTGACACAACAATACTTTTGACAGTTAATAGGGGAGAGGACCTAGTACCTGAGCATGTTTCAATAGTTGTGATAGTAGTTGTTTATATAATGCCCAATATTTTTATCAATATTGGATCAATAGTTGTGACTTTAAAGTTGTTACTGTTGACGATAACTATCCATAGTTAAACAAAATGTATTCCTTTGATCTAAAAAGCAACCAATCATGTGATTCCACACAGTGCTCAATAAAACTTGTTGTGAATGCACAAGTATTTGTCTCACTTTTTTTGGGGGCCTTTTTGGACACCTTGACAAAAATCATGTTGATGTGGCATCATATTTGATGATGTGGCTATGAAACCTTAGTTATAAGCAGGGGACTTGCCAATTAAGCTACTGTAAAAAATTGGGAGTGATTTGAAATTTCCACGTAGGATAATTAGAAGCGTGAAGTTAGGGTGCACAAATACTAGGTCCTCTCCCCTAATAAAGTTGTTTTGAAATAATGCAAATATTCTTTGGATTTACTATCTTGGAGGTCTTATTTTCCTGTTAAAATAAATTAGCTATCCAAGTTTTAGAAAAGTATATATCGTCTTGGGAAGTTGTCCTTTCCACTTTCATTTTCATTTTTCAATTTCAAAGTTTTATGGTTCTCCTTTCGTAGTGGATAAGTTTAGTCAAACATTAAAACCAAAACTCTTTGACACATATTACAGTTATCACTTTTGTATAATGTAGCTAATGACTTGGTTCGACTATATTTTAATAAATTTATTATCAACGTAATTATCATCTAATAAATTTCTTAACTAAAGATAGCACAACATTCAAGTTACAAATCTTTTAGTGTCCATAAAATTTAGTTTTAGAGTTAGTAAAGGATCTGATTTTATTTTGGATTTATATAATTGTCATTTAAATTATGTGAAATGTCTATTGGCTATGAATTTTAAGTTTTTTATTTAAATAAATTAATAATTTAGTTTATTTATATGGTCAATTTAATTGAAAATTGTATTGTTATTTACTTGCAAATACTAAGTTGTTAGGAAAATACTACTTTTAAAAATTTACTATGCAAGTAGTTATTAGTTTTAAATTATATATATACTTCTATCTTTAGTTAATTTATTTTTTAAATCAATACTTTTTTAAAAGAAAACTGAATCTCTTCGAGTCAATATGAAAAATATTTAACTTTATAAATTTTAGAAATTATTTTCCATGAAAACGATTGGTCAAAAAGTAAGAAATATTTATTTCATTATTAATATTATAAATTTATTGGTTAAAATATTTGGCATCTTGTTGCAATAATAGTTTTTCTAGTATCCATATCCCTAAATCAATAAATAATAGCCATAAAAAGTCATATTTCACAATATGCCCACTTAAATAATAATTAGAATTTATTATGACATCATTAAATTTTATATAATATTTTTTAATTTCATACAAACATAATATGATACTTACCAATTAATTTATTTACAAACATTTTAAAAAATTATTAATATTTTTAAATTATTTATTTATTCCCAATATGCAATTTATTTTTTTAATAATAATAAAAATTAGAATTTATTATGACATCATTAAATTTTATATAATATTTTTTTATTTCATACAAACATAATATAATACTTACCAATTAATTTATTTTAGTAATATTATACAAACATTAAAAAAATTATTAAATATATAATATTCTTATAATCTAATATTAGAATTGTAACTTTATATTTTAAATTTTAATTTTCACATCATATCTTTTATTTAAATTCTAGCTATACATTGTTTATATTAAGAATATCTCATAATTTAATATTAAAATTATATTAATATTCTTATCATAGTTTTAAAAATTATTAATATTATCTTTTATGTCTTTACTCAATATTTTATAATTACAATAGCAATCTTTTAATTGTAAAATTTTGAGAAAAAGTAGCTACTGTAAATGCTCAAGATATGTACACTTAAATAATATAATTACTTAAAGCTATTGGGGTAGAGAGAGGGAGGGAGGGGGAGTGGGAGGGAGGGAAAGGGTGAGGGTGGTAGGGAGAGAGAGAGAGGAGGGAAGGGGTGTAGAGGGTGGAAAGAGGAGAGGAGAGGGAGAGAGAAGGGAGGGGAGGGAGGGTGGGAATGGGAGGGATGAACGGGGTGGTGAGAGATAGGGCGGGTGTGGGAGTGGGAGTGGAGAGGGGGAGGAGAGAGAGGGAGGGGTGGATGGAGGGGGATGGTGAGGAAGAGACAGAGTGAGTGAGGGAAGGAGCGAGAGAGGGGGGAGAGAGAGAGAGGAGGGGAAGGGTGTGGGGATGGAGAGGGGGAGAGATGGAGGGTGAGAGGGAGAGGGAGTGGGGGTGGAGGGAGGGGGATGGTGAGAGAGAGGGATTGAGGGAGGGGGAGAGGGGGAGAGAGGGAGGGAGGGAGAGGGGAGGGCGAGAGAGAGAGAGAGAGAAAGAGATAGAGAATGAGAGAGAGAGGGGGGAGGGGGAGGGGGAGGGGGAGAGGGAGTTAGGTGGGGGAAGAGAAAGACATAGAGACACACATAGAGAGACAAAGAGAGAGGGAGAGAGAGAGGGGAAAGGGGGAGGTGGAGTGAGAGGGGGAGGGAGGGAGTGACGTTGAGCAAGGGAGAGGGTGAGAGCGGGAGCAGGAGAGGAAGGGGTGGTGGCGGTGGATGATGAGGAAGCGAGAGAGTGAGAGTGAGAGAAGGGGAGCAAGAGGGGGAGGGAGGGAGTGAGGGAGAGAGAGTGGGTGAGGGTGAGAGAGGGAGTGAGGGAGGGGGAAGGATGGGGAGAGGGAGGGAGGGAGTGGGGTGGGGGTGGAGAGAAAGAGAGAGAGGAGGGAAGGGTGTGGGGGTGGAGGAGGGGATGTTGAGAGAGAGAGAGGGAGGGAGGGAGGGAGGAGAGAGGTGAGAGAGGTGGAGAGAGGGAGAGATTGGAGGAGGGGAAAGGGAGTGGGTTGGAGGGAGGGAGGGAGGATGTGAGAGGAGAGGGAGAGGGAGAGGGAGTGGGAGTGGGGTGGGGGTGGAGAGAGAGGAGGGGAAGGGTGTGGCGGTGGAGGAATGGAGGGAGAGAGAGAGAGAGAGAGAGAGAGAGAGAGAGAGAGAGAGAGAGAGAGAGAGAGAGAGAGAGAGAGAGAGAGAGAGAGAGAGAGAGAGAGAGAGAGAGAGAGAGAGAGAGAGAGAGAGAGAGAGAGAGAGAGAGAGAGAGAGGAAGGGATGGAGGGAGGGAGAGAGAGAGGGTGGAGGAGAGAGAGAGAGGGTGGAGGGGTGGAGGGAGGAGGAGGGAGGGAGGGAGTGGGAGTGGGGTGGGTGTGGAGGGAGAGAGAGGGTGAGGTGGACGAGATGGGGGAGGTGGGAGAGGGAGAGGGAGGGAGGTGGGGGAGAGGGAGAGGGAGAGAGTGGGAGAGAGAGAGGAGGAAGGGTGTGGGGGTGGGAGTAGGGAGAGAGGAGGAAGGGTGTGGGGGCTGGAAATAGGGAGAGGGAGAGAGGGAAGGGGAGGGAGAGGGGTGGGAGAATTAGGAGGTGGGAGGAATGAATGGGATGGTGTAGGGGGGTGAAGGGGGAGGGGGTGAGGGAGAGGGAGTGGGAGTGGATGAGGGAGAAAGGGAGATAAGGGTAGGGAGAGAGGGGCAGGGAGGGAGTGAGGTTGAGAGGGAGAGAGAGGGAGTGAGGGTGAGAGAGGGAGGGGGAGAGAGGGAGGGGGAGAGAGGGAGGGAGTGAGAGGGGAAGGTGAGCAAGCAAGAGTGGGAGTGGGGTGGGTGTGGAGAGATAGACAGACAAATAGATAGAGGGGGGGAAAGGTGTGGGTGTGGAGAGATAGAAGGGGGAAGAGGATGGTGAGGGAGAGAGGGGAGGGTGAGAGAGAGGGGGGTGGAGGGAGGGGGATGGTGAGGAAGAGACATAGTGAGTGAGGGAGGGAGCGAGAGAGGGGAGAGAGAGAGGAGGGGAAGGGTGTGGGGATGGAGAGGGGGAGAGATGGAGGACGAGCGGGAGAGGGAGTGGGGGTGGAGGGAGGGGGATGGTGAGAGAAATAAGGAGTGAGGGAGAGGGAGTTGGGGTGGAGGGAGGGGGATGGTGAGAGAAATAGGGAGTGAGGGATGGGGAGAGGGGGAGAGAGGGAGGGAGTGAGAGGGGAGGGCGAGAGAGAGAGAGAGGGGGGGCGAGGGAGGGAGGCAGAAAGAGTGGGAGTTAGGTGGGGGAAGAGAAAGACACACAGACACACAATGAGATACAAAGAGACAAAGAGAGAGGGAGAGAGAGAGGGAAGGGGGTGCAGGTGAGATAGGGGACACATTGCTAGGCAGTGTCCGATGAGAGGTTCTACTGGTTTTGGGCCTCGACCTACAATTTTTGAGCCTACAATGGGTGATGCAGGATGATCGCATACAATATATGTTGCAGTTAATGACTGCCAAGCTGATCACCAGAACACAGTGGTCGAGACTTCAGGTAAGTTACATGGTGTTAGTGTTTCCATTCTTTTTGATTTTGGAGCTATCGACTCCTTTATTTCACTGACCATCATTGACCAATGTGGTCTTGTGGCGGTAAATCAAGGTGGTAAGTGGCAGGTTGAATTCACCTCTAGGGTGAAAGTAACGGTAGAGAACTTAGTCCATAATTATGAACTTAAAATTGGTACGTTAACTACCTTAGTAGATCTACATGTTACACCTTTAGGATTGTATGACATAGTATTAGGTATGGATTGGTTAGCATCTCATCATGCTGTGATTGACTTTCGACTTAAGATAGTTAGTTGCATTAATGATTTAGGTGCGAACGTGGAAATTATAGGTGTTCAAAGACCTATCCCTTTGTGGATGATATCTGCTATGCAATTAAAGAGATGTCTTCGTCGGGGCTGTCAACTGTTTGCAACAATAGTTATGGATCTGGAAGGAGGTGAGAGTCAAGAGGTATCTCTTGATGATCATCCTATTCTTAGGGAATTTTCTAACGTGTTTCCAGATGATATACCTGGAATGCCACTGAAGAGGGATATTGACTTTAGAGTTGACCTAGTTCCTAGAGCTGAGCCTATATCTAGAGCTCCATATAGAATGACGATTCAGGAGTTAGAAGAACTTTGTATTCAGTTAGAGGAACTATTAGAGAAGGGTTTTATTCATCCTAGTGTTTCCCCTTGGGGAGCACCCGTTATCTTTGTAAAGAAGAAGGATGGGTCACTTAGATTGTGCACTGACTATTGTCAATTGAACAAGGTTATGATTAAGAATCGTTATCCTTTGCCTAGAATCGATAATCTTTTTGATCAGATTAAGGGAGCTAATGTGTTCTCTAAAATTGATTTGAAATCTGGTTACCATCAATTGTGAATTATTGAAGCAGATATTCATAAAACTGCTTTTTGAACTCGTTATGGGCAATACGAATTCACAGTAGTACCATTTGGGTTAACGAATGAACCATCGGTATTCATGAGTTTAATGAATGGTGTTTTTATTACATACCTTGATAGCTTTGTCCTTGTATTTCTCGATGATATTTTGATTTATTCGAGAAACATGAAGGAACATGAAGAACAATTGAGACAAGTATTGCAATGTTTAAGGGAAAATCAATTGTATGCGAACCTGAAGAAGTGTGACTTCTTTCAAACTGAAGTAAAATATCTTAGACATGTGATTTGTGGAAAAGTATTTTTGTGGATCATTCAAAGATTCAAGCTATTGTAGATTGGCCCGTGCCTACTAATGTAGGTGAAGTTCGTAGTTTTATGGGTCTAGCTGGTTACTATAGGCAGTTTGTTGAGGGATTTTCTAGAATCGGTCATCCTATTACTTCTCTTTAGAGAAAAGGGAAGAAGTTCATTTGGACATAGCAGTGTCAGTTGGCTTTTCAGAAACTTAAAGAAAAGTTGACTAATGCACCTATATTGATTGTTCCTGATCCTACTAACAATTTTGTGGTTTGCACAGATGCATCCTTAGAGGGTTTGGGAGCAGTTCTGATGCAAGATGGGTGTGTGATTGCTTATGAGTCTCGCAAACTCAAGGATCATGAATTAAACTATCCCACTCATGATTTAGAACTAGCTGCAGTTGTGCATGCATTAGTTTGTTGGAGGAATTTCTTATTAGGACATCATTTTGAACTTCATACTGATCACCGTAGTCTACAATACATTTTTATGCAACCTAACTTGAATGCTAGGCAGAGACGGTGGATGGAGTTCTTGTGTGAGTACAATTTTGAAGTGAAATATGTTCAAGGAAAAGAGAACATAATGGCTGACGCTCTTAGTCGTCGTCGACATGAGATCTTTGCTACTACTCTGGAAGTAGATTTGAGAGGTCAAATATTAGCAGTACTTCCTATTGATAGATTGTATTAGGAAGTAAGGTTGGAGATTAATCTAGTAGACCTTTAGAAGGTCAAATTGCAGAGTATGTCCTAGAACCAGATGGTATATTATGGCATATAGGTCATATTTATGTACCACATATTGAGGGTCTTCGTACATTAATCATGACTGAAGCTCATCGAGCTTCGTATTTAGCTCATCCAGGTGTTAAGAAAATGCATGCCAATCTTCAGCAATTGTATTTTTGGTCTGGTATGAAACATGATATTGCTGATTATGTATCGAGATGTCTTGAATGCCAGCGAGTTAAAGCTGAGCATCAACATCCTACTAGATTATTGCAGCCACATCTCATTCTTGAATGGAAATGGGATATTATATCCATTGACTTTATTGTAGGGTTACCTACGTCATCACGTCGACATGATGCCATTATGGTAACTGTTGACCGATTGACTAAGGTAGCTCACTTTTCACCAGTATGATCATCTTACAATGCTTCATCCGTAGTTAGGATATTCATGGAGGACATAGTTAGATTGCATGGGATTCCTTGTAGGATTATTTCTGATAGAGATCCTATATTTATTTCAACCCTATGGACTTAATTACAACATGCTCTAGGTACACAGTTGAACTTTAGTTCAGCATATCATCCTCAAACTGATGGAAAAATGGAGAGAGTTAACCAAATATTAGAGGATATGCTTAGAATGTACGTAATGGACCAACAATCACATTGGGAGGATTATCTGTATTTAGTATAATTTTCTTACAATAACAGATATCAGAGTTCCATAGGTATGCCACCATTTCAGGCATTATATGGTCGTCCTTGTTGAACTCCACTTAGTTGGGATCGACTTGAGGAGAGAGCGTTACTTGGACCTGAGATGCTTCGAGACATGGAGTAACAGGTTGACCATATTAGAGAACATTTGATAGCAGCACAGGATAGGAAAAAGAAGTATGTCGATGCGCATATAATAGACCGACAGTTTGCAGTAGGTGATAGAGTTTTTCTTTGAGTGCGACCGCGAAAGAGTCCAATTCGTTATGGAAAAGGCTTTAAGCTTATGCCTCATTTCGTTGGGCCATTTGAGATCTTAAAGAGAACTAGTCCAGTGGCGTATCGACTCGCCTTACCACCCAGTTTGTCATGTATTCATGATGTTTTTCATGTATCAGTTCTTAGACCATATCATCCCGACATTTCTCATGTACTTAATTGGAATGTGTTACAGGGAGAGGATGGGCAGCTGGCTTTGGAGCCCGCGGCCATTCTACAGCACCAGACGCTCAGTCTCAGGGGTCGAGACATTGATTAGGTGAGGGTCCAATGGGATCCTAGCCATGAGGCTTCTGCTACTTGGGAGGATGTGACATGCATGAGGGAACTTTATCCCTATCTGTTCGCAGGCTTTTAGGAGCAAGCCTGATCCTAGTGGGGGAGGACGTAGTACCCCTCCATTTATGCTTATGTTTTTTGGTTACATGTTTTCATACTGTTAGACTTTGGTACCTTGTATGGATATTTGGATCGCTGATTTTGAGCGACAATGGATTTATTTTGTGACATGATACATGGTTTTGCGATATTTGATTTCTGATATGCTTTGATATAGCGTAGATGTTTTCCTTCAGATGATTATTGCTATGTATATGTTTATGATGGACTAATTGTTATTTAATTCATCAGTTTGATGTAATGTGTATTGGTGTGGAGAATGGAATTGCATCACTTACTTGCGATTGCCCTATGATGTCCATGATTTTTTCCTCACGGTGTGCCTGTACAATGGATTATATATATATATGCATGTTATTTGCTTGATTGCAGGATTGCAGGTACATGACACCGACTCCACCTGGTTACTCAGGTCTGAGCATGTCAAGACTCAATGGATATGTTGATTGGGAGGTAGTAGCATGGTTCATCCTAGTCTAGTCTTTAAACCGGTCACAGTACATTGTCAGTTAGTTTGAGTCTTGGTTGTCTTGTTTGTCTCTACTTGGATTTAATTGTCTGAAAGGAAAAATTTGTCAATTTTAATGTTAGTTTATTATGCTTTAATTTATTGTTATTTAAATTAATTTTTAAATGTTAAAGAAATTAGTTTTGCATGTTATTTAATAAATTAATTAGTTTGTTTGGTTAAATAATTTGATCTTAGAGATTAAATTTATTTAATTAAATAAATAAATTAATTAAATTAAAATTGTTTTGAAATTATGTGTGAATAGATTTTATTTAAAATTAAATGTTATTTGGAAATGGCATTTTAATTATTAAATAAATTTTGTATTTTGAAAATTTTAAATTTTAAATTTTAAATAAATAAAATGCATGCAATCTTGCAAGGCAAGATTGCCGAGAAGTTGTTAAAAGATATTTTGTTCTTCTTGACAAGTGTGCTAGTTGCATTTATTGTTTTTGGTTAAGGAAATTCTCAGAGGATATCTAGGATCTAAAAAAATTCATAAGGGTTATCAATTTTCTTCACAGGAAATGAAAGATTAGCTTGCTGTTAAAAAATCATTTTTTTAGAGAAATTGTTATTTCCTCTGTTTTGGTTGTATATTTGTGGAAGATCCCTTTGCTTGGAGGATCTTTGTGGTTGGTTATAGCTTTCTTTGGATTTGGTGTTCTGGAGAAGATTTGGAGGATTGCAGTCTACAGGCAAATGATTCTCTCCAACAACTAAGATCTTCAAATCACAAGTATTTCCCTTGTGTTTTAATCTTGTTTGCTTTTGAAAAGAAATATTTGTTAAAACCCTTGTTCTTCTCGGTAAATTGTTTGCCAGAAATCTTTCTGTAAAAACTTGCTGATGTTTGTGAGAATTTCAAGAAAACAAGGAAAAAGAAAACAATAGAAGAAATTAAAAAAAAAAAAAACAAATGTATGCTCTGTAGATTTGTAAAATTGTACTTCTCTGATATTGGTGAAAAGAAGCCTCTAAAATATTTTACTGGAAAAGAATATTTAGAGTATTTTAAATTATGGAAGAAATTGTTTATTATTAAAATAGATTTGAAACCTATTGTGGTTGAATTTGGAATTTTATGAGGAAATTATTCTGTATAATGGTAATTTTTACAATTATCTGTAGAAAATTCTATAGAAATTAAATCTCTTATTCTAGTAATTTATCTTTTTTATAATCTGTATAAAATTTATATATACATATACATATATATACAAATTTATATGTATTTAAACTTATTTTAAATGTTAAATGTCTGAGTCAAAATTTTCTTACAAGAAATTTCCGAACGCGAGTTTTTTTTTTAAAGAATCAATGGAATGATATTCGCGTTTTATATATTAAATAAAATAAAATAAATTGAGGAAGGGCTGGGGGCTTACCCCCACGGCCGACCCCCACAGGGGAGCCCGTTGTGAGGGCAGCGCCCAGCGCTACCTTTACAGCCAAAGTCGGCGCTGCTTGCACAGCCGAGCCCTCCCATGGAGGGTTTCGTCTATGTGGGAAGCTAGCCCTGCCCATTGATATTTAGGCGAATAAAGTGTTTTATGTATTGTTTAATATTAATTAAAGTTTTTACATTTTACTTTTCTTTTTATATAAATGTTAATATATTACATTATAAATATATATATATATATATATATATATATATATATATATATGTGATGTAAATTATATATAACATATTTTATATTTAAATATGTAAAGGTGTTTTATATGCAAAATTTGATTAAAATATTAATGTGGAAAATTTTAATTTAGGCAAATAAGAAATAGGTATATATTTGTATTTAAATAATTATGCAAATAATGATTTGAATTAGTGTATTTATTTAAATATATAGAAAATTGTGGTTGAGTATAAGAAAATAAGAAATAGATATTTTCTTTTATTTAATTGATTGACTGGATTTAGTAAATCCAAACAGTAGATTTCTATTGAATTTTAATTTGCTTTAAATCTTGTTTCTTTGATTGGGCAAATTGGGAAAGTCTTAGATGTGTAAGTCTTCCAGAATGATTTTTATAGGAAGGGTGATGTTATTGTTCATATGTATTTCTTGAGTTGACTTGGGTTGTGCACGTGTTAGAATATGGTGTATTATTACCTGGTTTATGAATAAAAGTTTTAATGACCGTTGTGTGTCATTTGTTATTATGTGATAGTATTTTGTGCACTTTGTAAACCTTAGTCAAGAAAACTTAGTATACCTTTGTTATGTTTAGGGGAGTGGCTCTGTGTGAGGGCCAACACACAAAGCGGTGTCAGGGTAACTTACAAAGAGTTAGTAAGTCAGTGATAATTAAACAACACAGTAGTAAGAATTAAAATCCTTAATAAGATGTTTATGCCTCACTTATGGACTCTTGAGCTAGTTCAGTCTTGAGTATAAGATGAGAAGGCCTGGAATGGAAAATTGATATCTTGTTACCTTAAAAGATATTCGATTCCACAATAGTTTGCGAACGGGGTTGGGTTTCGTAAGAGGTTACCAGGGTAACCCAAGTTGGGGGCCGGGACCTAGGAAGAAACACCAAGGTAACCTTTGCAATATTGTGATGACACTCCACCTAAAATAATAGTTAACCTTGTTTACTTAGTACATTCATTTGTCTTAAATCTGGAAGCAATGTAACCATCAGTCAGTTATGTACTTGTGTCTAGGGTTAGTAGTTTATGTCTAGGTAACCATATTACTATCTCCTAGCACGAGGGGTGGACCTACGGGTACCACATGGTTGGGTGGAATGTGCACCTTACTCTATTGGGTCCCTAGTTATGATCATGGCAATGAGAGCTTCATGGATGGAGAGCTCGTACTTGGATACACATGTGTACTTTCTTTATTGCATTATTTGAAATCATGTATTGTAACATCCCTCAATTGTTTATAAGGTGAACTTATGTAAATGTAAATTGTAACTATTATTTGATCTACCTCATCAAATGAATGAGTTTTGTAATATCTTATCAAATGCAATGTAACAAACAAGTTTGTTACTTTATACTATCTTGAATGGAATTTTCAAATGATATGCAATGTTTATTTTTAAGTTTATGATTAATCAAATATATGCAATGCGAAATACTAAAGTCGTCTATGGAAACTCAAGTAGTGTACGTCGCGTAACTTAATGAATGTATGCAACTAATTAACTTAATATTAATACTTTAAAAAAATATATTTCACTATTATACACAATTGCTACATTCCTTAGGTTATTATGATAGGGCATTACGGATTGGGGGAGTGGACAGGATGGTGGAGGTGGATGAGGGAGCAAGGGAGAGAAGGGTAGGGAGAGAGGGGGAGGGAGCAAGTGAGGTTGAGAGAGGGAGGGGGAGAGAGGGAGGGAGTGAGAGGGGAGGGTGAGAAAGCAAGAGTGGGAGTGGGGTGGGTGTGGAGAAAGTGAGAGAGAGGGGGGAAGGGGATAGTGAGGGAGAGAGGGGAGGGTTAGAGAGAGGGGGGTGGAGGGAGGGGGTGGTGAGGAAGAGATAGAGTGAGTGAGGGAGGGAGCGAGAGAGGGGAGAGAGAGAGGAGGGGAAGGGTGTGGGGATGGAGAAGGGGAGAGATGGAGGACGAGAGGGAGAGGGAGTGGGGGTGGAGGGAGGGGGTGGTGAGAGAAATGGGGAGTGAGGGAGGGGGAGAGGGGGAGAGAGGGAGGGAGTGAGAGGGGAGGGTGAGAGAGAGAGAGAGAAGGAGAGAGAGAGAGAACAGGGGGGAGGGAAGGAGGGAGAGGGGAAGGGTGTGGTAGTGGAGGGATGGAGGGAGAGAGAGATATATATATATAGAGATATATATATATAT
>VDFB02092938.1:0-128519 GCA_007258455.2 Sequoia sempervirens | reverse complement strand
AATTGAAGGAAATATTTATGCTAAGATATAAGGTGGAGTAGGAGGCTATCCCAATGGTCATAGGCATAAACAATTTACAAAGGGCACATTCCATAACTATAAATTACTAGAACAGTTTCTTTATAACATGGTAAGTACCTTCGAAAGATATGAATAGGATGGAAAAGCAGTGAGGATATTTGTTAACAACAAATATCAAGAGAATTCTATAGGTTCATTGTCTACTCTAAGGAGAGAACCTAAAACAGGTTTGGTGGGGGATGTGATATGCATAGAAACATTAAGGAAAAATAGGAAATGAAATAGGCAATAACACTCATGAGGGAGGGGCTCAACAGGAATAATATGGCTACAATGCTTTCTATCTATCACACTATGACACTCTATTTTCTATTACCCAATTAGAAAAGATCTAAGTAATCAAGAGGTTAAGAACCCTTTTCTTTAGTCTTACCTTATCTCAAGCCACAAATTGTAACTTTCTTTTTTCTTAGTTTAATAAAATGGGTGATTTCCCAATGGCAACAACTCTCTTTCTCTCTCTCTCTCTCTCTCTCTCTCTCTCTATATATATATATATATATATATATCTATAGACTATATATATAGACTATATAGAGTATATTAACTATATTAATAAAACTATAATAAATAAAGGCCTTGTGGTCTATATAGATATAAAACTCATGTAGATATATGCATTTAAGCTTACTTATTATATCTTTTACTTAATATATATATATATATATCACATTTCATTATATATATTTAATAATATGATAGAAGATATTTAATAAGTAAAACTTAAGTTACACATTTTACATACATATTATATAATTAAGTCAAGTTAAGTTAAGATACATTATATATATATATAACTGAAACATAGAAAAAGGTTGATGTTAATCTAAATGATATATGGGGAAAGTGGATCTATCCCTTTTGGAGTTTAACTCTTTAAGGTTTTCACACCTTTTTCCTAATTTCATTGGATTTGAAAGGGTGAATATGATGTGATATGATTATAAATGATCATTTGATGGATTTGAACAAGGTATATGATTCACTTACAACCTAGATGGTGAGTCAACTAGCCCTTGAACAAATCTAAAATGACCTTAAGAATGAAATTTAATAATTCAATTGACCTAATGATGCAAATAACTACTCTAACATAGAAACAATAGATCTGAAATGTCATAGGAAAAATCAAACTGCAAGTATAGACTAAGCAGGACCTTGTGCACCTATGGTGTGAATTTGAGAATTATTTTCAAGGACGTTTCCTCTAAGGGTGCCAATATCCTAATAGGTCTTTTTTGGATCTATTTCACAATCCTTGAGATCTAGATCAGGGCTTCTAATTTCCATCTACATTTTTATCAGATCATTATCAAATAATTTTGTAGGTGATTTTTCATGAGTTTTCAAGGCCTAGGGTTTCATTTGCAACAATCAATAATGGATCTTCAAACTTCCTACAATCCTCTTCAAACCTAAAACCAACACATTCAAAGAGAGAGTAGGGATTGTGCCATTTAGGGGCTTGCCTTAGTCAAACCCCGTGTTAGTGTTTCCACTTCCACAATGGCAATTCTAATGATAAAATGATAAATGATAGGAAGGAATGATGAATCCATAAAGTGTTGCAACTCATCACCCTTCAATGGTTTCTCTGGGGGACTAATTTCATGCACATCTCCTCAAGGTATTGGATCTTTCTTTCTTAAATTGTTTGAATTGCTTGGAGATCTACAACAAGGGTTAACCTTCACAAACAATGATAATGTGAACATACATAAAATCACATAGGATTTGATATGGTACTTGGATCTTGAATTTCTATAATAAATCCTTTAATGGTTGCTCTTGACTTGCTTGAAAATGCTCTTGATACCTAAAATTGCCTCTTAATGTTAGATATTTCTTCTTCTATTTGAAATGATGAAATAACTAGGTATTTATAAGCAATTATTCTAATTTCCTACAAATTAAATCATGATAGCTAACTTTAGACATTTGAATTTGAAATAATAAAAGGGACTTTTTGACATATTTAAATTTGGAGCCAAAATAGGGGGACATATGTGCTCTAGGTGCCAATGTCCTAGACCTATTTTTTGAGAATTTTGAAGTTGTTGCAAAAATATTAAATGAATGCATTTTTTTCCCACTTGCAATTTGTCAATAAGTGTTAAAATGGGTTGTGGAATGCACAATTTAGGAAACTAGGTGTTCAATTAGGTCCAATGACTTAAGGGGGAGAAAAACATAGTGTAAAATTGTCAAGGGTGACAATTTTCAATGCTAGAAACACATCCCAAGATTTAATGATATGCATGTTATTATGGTTAGACATAAAATTAGCCAAATAAATATCACATTGTAGTGTAGAAAAATGTACACCTTTACATTTTCACACTATGTTTGGGTCGCTTAATTAAATTGGACTTAATTAAGCCTCTAATTAACCCAATTATGCATTTGAAAACCTAATTAATCCCATTATCCAAAAGGGAAACTTGTATTAAGCAATTGCAAACATCAAATTAAACACCATAAAAATTGAGTGTCCTAGATTTAGGGCCTAGCACCCATTCGCCCAAGGGTGAATGAGTCCTCCTTAGGTCTTAGGTCCCAATTTAAAATGTTTTTGGTGGTATTTTTATGATCCGAATTCAAGTTGCAATTGTCGGCTTTTGAATTTTAATTGATGAGAAATAAGAAAATCACCTATAAAAACATAGTTATTTTATCATTTCAAAACATCTAGCAAGAAGGAAACTTTCACATGAGAAAATATTACCCCATATTTACATAAGGAACACAACAAGATCTCCAATAGGGTCAACTCACTTGGGGTTAAAAGTCAATCATACCTTTGGGGATCTCATTTCCTAATGAAATCAATAGAAAGATAGGTTCATTACACCTCATTTTTCCCATTCTATTTTTAGTAAATTAATGGTGAAACCCCCATTTTAGTAAAGAACCTATTTTTCGGTGTTTCATTTTGGTGAACTTGACATTCTTGCACTATAATTTTTTTGAAATTAGAGTTTATTCAAACCCTAGGTCTAGGATTTGCACTAGTTTTCATTGGATTGCATTAGTTTGCATTTCATCTAGGGTTGTCAAAATTGCATTAGTTTTCATTTCATCTAGGTTTTTAAAATCGCATTTTTCATTGTTTAAAATATGAAAAATTCAAAAAAAAAATGCATATATATTAAATTTATTTTGAATAGTACTTGCATATTAGTGTATTTTCAGTCATTTACATTCACAAATTTAGTCTACACTTCCTAAACCCACTGGTAAACTACTGTTTTAGTCTGTTAATTTTTGAGAATTTCTATTTTATGAATTAGGTCTAATCATTCATTTAGTTTAGGCATTGCAAATTGAAAAAAAATATTGCATTTAAGATCTGTAGAACAATTATTACATCATGTTTTCATTAAAAAAGTCTCTTGTTATCAAACTTCATGTTCTATTTTCATATCTTATTGAATACTCTAAGAAATTATTGTTACAAGCATATGAATATAAAATACTTTCCCCTCTTTTCTTGTTTTTCATTAATCCCTCTCCCATGAAACTAGCTTAGTGAAAGAGAATAGAAATTTGGACAATCATGACAATTAAGTTTGTTCTTCTCCCAATATCTCTCATATTTGTGAATATGGTTTTTTGGTGTTATAGGAACCCATCATTGAGAGCCATGAGAATCCTATTTGTTTTATCTTCTCCTATTTGGGAACACAATATTGAACAAGGGGATGCAATCATTGCTAAGCAAGAAAATCATAATTTTTCTTCTCTAGATACCTCTCCTACTTGTGATGAAGATATCTTAGAAGACCCAACCATTGAATGTCATGAAAATATTGTTTTCTCCTCTCTTAAAAACTATCCTACTAGGGAAGATATCATAATGCAAGAGGATGATAGCATTGATACATGTCTTTCAAACAATAGCAATGTGGCTTCCTTAGATGAAGATAATGAGGTGACATTAGACTCCCCTTCACTAAAAGATCATCAAAATAAGGATGAATATGTTGAGGTTTTGAACATCAGATCTCCTTTGATTATAGGACCTCCCAACACTCCTCTTAGACCTTCTAGGAGTCCTCTACTTATTGGAACTTTTAAGAGTCCTCTAATTATTGGACCTCCCAAGTCATCTCCTAAGCCACTTCTTATCATAGGACCACCACAAAACCAACCACAACTTCTAGGACATATCTTAAATTTTGCAAGACAACTAAGACAACTCACTTGTAACTATGATATCCAAATGTTTAACCTATTCTAATAAACTAAAATTCAATGGAAAAACATAAAGAAACACCTCAAGATTAGCCTAAGAAATTTGTAAATGCAAAGAGGAAAAGTGTAAAATATGCTAAATAGATATACCTCCCTTTTGCAGCTGAAACTCCTTGGTTGGCCCTTGGTTTTGATTTGGTTTGTATGTTCCTTGATGGCTCTTGATACAACTAAATGAAATACTTCACTATGTGATTGAATGCAAATGCAAACATGTGAAATTGATGGCTAGATGAGTGCACAAAATGGCAGCATTTGGTAGCAAAATGGCTAAGTGCTTCTTCTTTTTTAAATTCCTTAGAGGATGGGGTATTTATAGAGAAACTTGAATTCTCTAGAGAATTCAATGGTTGGGATTTATCCAACAAGGCCAAGATGAATGGCTAAGGTGAGTTGAGGACTCACAAGCCCTCATATTTTGACATGTGGAATGTGAGATGGCTAAGGGTGAGGTGATGTGTAAGTGATGTGGAAGGGAGGTACATGATGTGGAGTAAGGACAAGTACCTTCCAAGTACCCTTGGGGAGTGAGAAGATTCCTTGGAGGAATAAATGTGAATTAAAAATTCACACGTTTGGGAGAATCTAATGGATAAGAGAGGGTCTCCAAAAAAGTGGAAGTTTGTCACATGTGACTTGATGTGACAAGTCAAAGATTCTAGAAGATGCATGGGAAAAGGGGATTCTAGGAGGAATAAAAGTGAATTAAAAATTCACATGGGGAAGAGAGGAGCCTTGGATGAATAAAAAAGAATTAAAAATTCCTTGGGGGATGGGAAGAGTTGACCAAGGTACTAATTAGGTTTAACTAATTAGTAATTAGAGGATAATTAGGGGTTGATGAGGATTAGAAGCCAAGTTGCAAAAGTTGGAGGATGTGACACATCCTAATCAAGGACTAGGCATGTGCACATCCTTAATGAAGAGATTAGGAGATGGATTAGGATTAGATAAAAATGACATGTGAGGAATTAAATAAATGTAATTTATTTGATAAAAAGGGGATTAAGGAGGGTAAGGATATTAATTAAATAATAGTAATATTAATTAATGCAAATAATAGGATGTTTAGATGAAAGGGGATAAATTTGGATAAATTAAGTGTCCAAATTTAGGTGTCTACACCAAGTTCTTCACTTTATGGAGAAGATTTATCATTTAAGCTCATTGTAGATGAAAATAAAGAGTTTATATTATTGTGTACTTCTTCATCTATTTTGGCAATCTCCGTATTGGCAAATAATAGGATGTTTAGACAAAAGGGGATAAATTTGGATAAATTAAGTGTCAAAATTTAGGTGTCTACATTTTTCCCCTCTTTGATATGGTGTTATAAAGTAGCATCATTTCAAAGAATATTAAAACATAGAAACCAGAAGAAGATGGTTAGATTGGAAAAGATGCCCCACTCATTCAAATGAGTGACTAGGAAGGAAAAAAAAATGATGGGGGTGAAGATGAAGATTAGGGATTGAGGATGCCCCCTTGAGAGGACATGTGGGTTCAATAGAAAATGGATGTGCTCTCGAAATGGATGAGATGATGAAATGGGAGATGAGGAAGAGGATACAAAGGGATAGATATGAAAGGATGAAAAGGCGACAGGAGGTTGGGAAGCACAAATGGATGCAAGGATGAAGATAATGTTGCCCCAGTCAAGCTATAGGCAAACAATATGTGGGTGATGGATGGAGTGTCATCAATGAGGGAATGATAGATCCTGAAACAACATGAGGATAGAGAAGGATACATCCCAATGAGTGGTATTGATGAGGGAAGGATACATCCCAAAACACCACTAAAGGATAGGGAAGAATACCTCCCGATGATGATGATGAAAGTGTTATTAATGAGGGAAGGATACATCCCAAAACAACACTAAAGGGATATGGAAGAATACATCTAGATGATGAGGAGGAGGAGGAGGATGATTGGATCAAGGTGTGTAACAAGACTAGGAACAAGACCAAGGATATGATTAGATGATTCAGGCTAAATGGAATGGATGGAGATTGGATAGAGATGTGTGATAAGGATGAAGGATGAATGGATGGGGGGATTTGGACAGATGAGAGGATGGGGGATACATGCAAGACAATAGAAATGAAATGAAATCCTAATGCAATTTTCCATCTTCGGAGCACTAATTTTTGATATAGCATAAGAAACCAAGTGCCAGGGTATGTGGAACCAAGGCGTATTAGTGTCTAATGCATGAAACAAACATAACAGATGAGAAGGCTATCCCAACACCCCAAAGTCATCATGACTTTGGTCAAGCTAGGTATTGGAATAACCAAGAGCATATGAGGATGCCCTAGTGTAACACAAGACCACAAGGATCTTGGTGGGTACTACGTGAGACAACCAAGAAGACACAAACAAACAAAAGATCAAGATATTCCCCTTTGTAGACCAGTCAAAGCACACCATGATATGATGGATCAAGGCGGCCTTGACAAGTGATGATAGGGAGCTCAAATGATAAACAAAATCCAAAAGCATCAAAAGATTGCAATCAATTTCAAACATCCTTTGCCATAAGATCAAGGGGATGGATGAGGTCTGTTAGGAAGGATGCATCCTATTGAGACCGATGATGGATACTAAACTGAAAGATCGATATGAAGCAAGATATTCATGACTGATTGGATCTGATGATACAAGTTGATCTTGTTTGTTAAGAACCAGATAGATAAGGGCATAGCTTGATGACACGACACAAGAGACATGACACAAGATTGAGACACTCTAAGGACCTAGGGACTCAAGGGTCGATCAAAGATTATCCTTTCCTACGTGAAAGTGCAAAGCCCTCTTAGTTCGATAAAAGGCTGATGACTGACCAAGATGGAGACTTCAATGGATGATAAAGATAGGATGGAGAAAAGGAGAAAAGTGGACAATGGCGATTGATGATATACATTAAAAGAGAAAATGGAAAAAGTAGAAATACCAACGCTCGATGATAGAGGAGCCCCAGGGGTAGATTAAGTGATCAACCTTGCCTACGTGAAAGCGCAGGGGCAACGTAGTTTGATGAAAGACCAAAGATAAATGATGGATAAAGGATGATGATAGGATAAGTGGATAAAAAGATGGGACCGATATGATGAGATAGGATAGACCTGTTGGATTGGATAGGATGATGACGATCACATAAAGCTCGGGGATGGGATAGTTATCCAAATCATTAAAATGACTTGGGAGGATGATATGATAGATAGATGAGTGATGAAAAGTGATAGGGGATTGGAAAGATGTGCAAGAGAAGTAGGAGTGATGACTATTAGATAAATGGAATTGGGTTGCATGGAGGGAGGCCTATAGCTAGATACCAATGAAAATGGATTGTGAGAGGGGATGAGGATAGAGAATGAAAGAATGGATAGAGATATAGGGATGAGGGATGGGAGGGATTGTTTGGATGGATAGGAATATAAGGATTGGGAGATAAAATGGATGCTAGGATAGATGGATAGGAAGATAAGGATGGGGAGATGGAAGGGATGTTGTGATAGATGGATAAGGAGATGAAGGGATGTTATGATAGATGATGTCTCCAAGGACTATGTCACAAAGGAAGTAGATGCCCCCACTCTAGATATGTCATATATGAGGGATGGAAGATGAGTGGATGGGAAGATAAAGGAGATAACTAGATGAGGATAGGATGGGTGACTAAGGAATATGATAGAGCATGGATGAAGGGAATGTATACCAAGAGGTGTCCAAAGCATGTATAGATAGGTTCCCCTGTTTTGATCAATATCACAAGAAGGATGGAGGGATGGGAGATAAAGGGGATATGATGGTAGGATGCAGAAGATAGGTATAGTAGGAAGACAGGTGCATAGCTAGAAGCATAACAGGAAGCTGCCCCCAAGTGTGAAAAAGGACAAATGGGGATTTACACATGATGCATGTTTGCTAGGTTTTCATCATGGTACTTATCCAAGGCACTTGTTTGCCATGTTTTCACCATTGGACAAATTATTTCTCTTTACTTTTTTTCTTTTTTTTTTGACTTTTTCTGATTTTTCTAAAAAAAATTGGATTTTGTGGATTTTTTGACTTTTTTGGATTTTTGAAATTTTGGATATCATGCAAAAGGAGATGGATAAGGATAAGGAGGTGGGTAAGCAGATTTAGAAGACATGTGATAAGGAGGTGGATGAAGGACTTAAGCATCAAGTTCCATACAAGGTGTTAAGAGCCCATGTTCAAACTGACGGTTGGATGTTGGTACAACCTTATAAATGAATTATGCAAGAGGCTGAATTAGAGGGATTTGATGGGGAAGATACATAGGATAATGGATTGGATAGTGGAAAGTGTGTGGATAAAATGATGGGGTAGGTGGGTGATGGGGTGGTGATTTCAGGACCAACATTGGCACATGTGGTGGTGGATGTGAAAAAATAATAGGACTAAGGGATGGAGAATGTGGGGATAATGGAGGAGATGGAATGGTGAATTTCAAGACATAGGGACCCAAAACAAACTTAGGAGATGAAAGGGGTGTATTATTATCTTTTGGATTAGCGACTTTGGATGTTCTTGCAGATTTTTCATGTGATGGCATTGCATCTTTTTTCTTTGGGATCCACATGGTTTTGATCTTTGCTTTGGTGGGCCTCTGTGGCCTATGGATTTGATTTGGATTTATATTTTTCTTCTCTTCACCATGTCTTTTAGAGGGGACATGAGGAGCTTGAGGTTCATGTGGATCTTTAGATTTAAGCATTTTTTCTTTGGCATCCAAAGTGCTTTTACTAGCAATGGAATGGGTGTGAGGAGATGGATGATGTGGAGCGATGGAGATAGAATTATGAGGATTACGTGTAGATGGAGAATGTGTAGGTATGTGCCTTTGTTGATCTTGATTAGGGGACATGCGAGTGGGATGTTTATCAGATAGATGATGAATGGATGAAAGGATGGATAGGATGATATGGAGGAGGTGATTTTAGGGTATAGGGGCCCAAAATAGATGGAGTGGGTGGAGGGACATAAGAACCCAAGATGGATGGAGTAGATGAAGGATGGGAGATGGTGGATGGAGGGATGTAAGGACCCAAAATGGATGGTTCAGATGAAGGAGGAATATGGATGGTTGTTTTGAGGTGATATGAAAGAGGAGGGATGGCAACATATGATCTGGTGAGGCAATGGGATGAGCCAACATTTCTTTTGGAAAAGGCTCGTTGAGGACATCTAGAGGTTGTACCAACATCTTTAGATTGTGAGTCTTTGGAAATAGGTCCAAGACCTTACATGCATACTTGTTCTTTGACTTGGATGGGCTCCAAAATACCTTGCTCACGAAGGCCTAGACCTTTTCCTTGATAATTCATCTTCTTGAGAATGCGATCCATGATAGGATTTGTGTTATTTTGAAAACATGATGCGAGTCCATTATTAGGAGTAGGATGATGGGTGGTATATACACTATGTTTTTCTTCTGCGAGGAGGCCACCATGGAAGAATGTGAGAGTACCAAGGGGATATGCAAGTGTTGTGGGGATAGCAGTTTTAGGCGATGATGGGATAGCAACATTTGGATGGGTGGTATCAAGAGAGGGATTAGGGGATATGATAGGATCTGGATTTGTGGTAGTGGGCTCATGTGATGGAGATGGAATGGTGGGATCTTGAATGACAAGGGGATCATGGAATGGAATGGATGGGAGACTATGATCTTGAGATGGACTAGATGGGATGGTAAGATTTTGATCTAGAGAAGGGGATATGTTGGCATGCTTTGGATCAATCTCTTGGCATGACTCATCATGTACAGGAGGTATGGTAATGGAGTCTTGGTGGGACTCTTTAAGTAGGGAAGATGGAGGGATAGAGGATTCAAAAAATTCATGGGAATGGATTTTAGTGGATTGGATTTGGGTGTCGTCAATGGGTTCGACAACTCTAGGAGTAGGAAGTGGGTGTTCAATGGGTTCAGTAGATGTGCCGGTAGGAGATGGGGGCTCAATGGATTCAGAGGATGTGATGGTAGGAGATGGGGGCTCAGTGGATTCAGAGGATGTGATGGTAGGAGATGGGGGCTCAGTGGATTCAGAGGATGTGATGGTTTCGATGGTTTGAGTGGTGCTAGGGGTGGTACCATCAATGATAGGTGTTGGGTGGAGAAGGGTCTCGTTAGTAATGACCGTGGATGATGGGTTGGGATGACATGATTCCATAACTTCAAGGTGTGGAGTGGGAGATGTATTCTTTTTCATGAGTCCTTGGAGAACTTCTAGAGTGAGAAACTTGTATACTCTAGGCTGAGATGGCATGGTAGAAGTGGATGAAGGATTACGGATTGGTGGGGGATTAGGACTAGGGATTGGTGAATTAGGATTAGATGGGGAAATGGGATTGGATGCAGGACTGGGAGTAGATGGAGGATTAGGATTGGAGGGATGGTTAAGGTAAGGATATTGGAATGGTGAATTAGGATGGGAAGATGGATTGTAGTGAGGGTATTGGGATAGTGGATTAGGATGGGAAGATTGAGGTGGTAGATTGAGATAGGGAAATGTGGATGTCGGATTAGGATAAGAAGGTGTGAATGTTATATTAGGATAGGTTGGTGTGGATGTTGGATTAGGATAGGAAGGTGTGAATGTAGGATTAGGGTGAGAAGATTGGTATGCAAGATTAGGGTAGTGGGTATATGCAGATGAAGGATTGAGATAAGAGGATGTGGGTGGGGGATTAGGATAGGAGTATTGTGATGGAGGACTAGGATAAGAGGATGATGTAGATGAAGGATATGATGGATATCCCTTGTCAAAGGTAGCATAAGCAACATGATTAGGCATGGATGAAGACATAATGGGATAACTCAAAGGGGTGATTGGATTTTGGAAAGTGGGTGGAGAAAGCTTACTAGCAATGATAGTGTCAAGGGGATCTATGCCACATTCTTCTTGATCGACAAGACTTTTGTTATCATTGTCAATGTAATTAGGGTTTCCCTTGACCACTATTGATGGAGGATAAGGATTCATGATGATGAAAGGATAAAGAGGATGGATCAAAGATTATGGATGGGGGTGGTCTAAAGCTCAAATCGGGATTGGATTAAAGCTCAGATTATGATGATTGGATGAAGTGATGAGATTGATTCTAATGATCATATTTGATTATCAAAGGATGATTACGATATCGAATCTGCTCCAAGATGGAAGTAGATTGATTGGGTCAAAGGTGATTAGATAGGGGTGTGATTGGATTGGATTGGATTGGATTGGATTGGATTGGATTGGATTGGATTGGATTGGATTAGATTGGATTGGATAAGATCGATCAATGATTGATAAGATCGAATGATGGATTGGATAGGATGATGAAAGGGATCGAAAAACCCTGTTCAAAGGTTATCCTAGGTGACTTAGGATGCTGGTTGATCGAATTAAAGGATAAATGGATGATTGTAGCATCGAATCCACCTTGAGATTGAAGGTGAATTGATTGGGCCAACGATGATGATTAACTTAGGACGGATGACAATCCCATGTAGATGTTAATGAGGATGATCAGATCAAACACTTAGGTCAATTTGGATAATAACTCAAGGTGAAGTTCAAGGGATTGGGATGGGGGAAAATGATGATTTGATCAAAGAAACAGATGATAAAAATGGATAAACAAAAAATGAGTAAATGATTGATCAAGATTGTTGAATGAGAGTTTGAAATGATTGAATTTTTACTTGGATTGCGATTGATCAAGATTGTTGAATGAAAGTTGGAAATGATGAAAGAGGATGTGAAATAGATGAATGTTCACTCAGAACGAGTAAATGGATGATCGAAATTGCTAAACCAGAGTTTGGAATGATGAAAGGAGGTGTGAAATGGATGAATGTTTACTCAGAATGAGTAAACGAATGATCAGAACAACTGAACGGGAGTTTGGAATGATGAAAGGAGGTGTGAAATGGATGAATGTTTGCTAGGAATGAGTAAATGAATGATCGAAACAACTGAACGAGAGTTTGGACTGATGAAAGGAGGTGTGAAATGGATAAAGGTTTACTCGGGACAAGTAAACGGATGATCAAAATCACCAAACCAGAGTTTGAGATGATAGATGAAGGTTCAAAATATATGAGTGTTTACTCGGAATGGGGAAATGGATGAATGAAAGGTTGAAATGACTAAAGCTCAAATTAGGGTTTTGCTTAAGCTCAAATTGGGATTAGATTAAAGCTCATATTAGGATTGGATTGAAGATGAGAATGATTGGATTATGTGATGGGATTGATTCTACACCAAATATTTGGGTTTAAAGAATGTAAGGTGCTGACAATCAGTTTTTTCCAGATTTGGCAATTTTTCAAAAATTGTCAAATTTTGCCATTTTAGGAAACTTCAGAGACATACTTTTGAGAGTTTAGTTTTTTTCCAAAAAATACCCAAAAATAAGATAGGATGAATTTCCAACTAGCATCCCAAATCTGAGACATGCATTCCGAGTTATTAACGAAAATGATTTTTCAAAGAACTGAAAAAAAACACTAAATTGTGATTTCGAGGGTTAAGATGGAAGTTTGAGGCCCTAGAAATGTGGCAAAACGGGATCCACGGGACTTCTAGTCAATTGGGAATCCACATGCCATATCATAATGCAACCACCCATAAAATTTCAGCTCAAACAGACACCCGAGTCAAAAGTTATGGCCTCCGGAAGTTTCGGCACAAAAATCAAAATTCTCAAAATGAAGTCTACGTGATTGGGATGGATGATTTGATGCTGGATATGGACTCTAATGATGTTTTAAGTGGCACTTATATGATTTTGGTGATGAAACGATGATTTTTGGAAAAGTGTTGATGATGGGAAAACGGGTGCTTGGAAAAGATGAATGACTCTCAGAATGAGGGGAGGAAGATTCAAAATAGATGAATGAGTACTAAGAACAAGTGAAAAAGTGCTCAAAATTAGGATTGGATTGAAAGATATGATGGGATTGGTTTCACCGGTCGGATTTGGGAACTGGATATGTTTGTTTTCCAATTTTTTGCTAAGGGGCAAATTTTCCCTCACAGAGAGGCAGATTCACCCTTTTTCAGGGGCATAGAGGGGCGACTATGCCCTCACAGAGGGAAAAATTCACCCTTTTTCTGGGTCACAGAGGGGCAACTATGCCCTCACAGAGGGGAAAATTCACCCTTTTTTTGGGTCAAAGAGGGGTGACTATGCCCTCACAAAGGGGCAGATTCCACCTTTTTCTGGGTCACAGAGGGGCGACTATGCCCTCACAGAGGGGAAGATTCGCCCTTTTTCTGGGTCATAGAGGGGAAACTATGCCCTCACAGAGGGGCAAATTTTCCCTTTTTCTGGGCAGATTTGCACCACTGCTTTGTGGACTCTTTAAGTAGGTAAACAGGTTGTAAGAGAAGGGTGATTGGAATGGGGTGTTAGATAATCGGATTTACGAAATAGATGATTGGATTGGAAAAATGAATGATAGGAGTGGATGAGCAAGCACTCAAAATTGGTAAATGATTGTTTGGAATGGATGAATGATTGAAAGCTCAAAACAAGTAAACAATTGATTAGAAAGGATGAACAACTCTTGGAATGAGGAGATGGATACTCGGATGAAAGATTACTCAAAACGAGTGAGTGGAGGATTGAAAGGGATGAAAGACTACTTAGTCAAACGAATGTTGGAATGGCTAAGTGAAGGTTTGGAATGGTTAAACGGAGGTTCAGGATGATAAAATGGAGCTTTAAAGTGATCAAATGGAGATTTTTGGAGGTTTAGAATGACAAAACGGAGGCTTGGGATGATGAGATAATGGTTGGGAATGATTCAATGATGGTTTAGAGGCTAAAATGGAGCTAAATGGGGCGAGTTTGGCTGCTCATGATGGCGTAGTCGCCCTTCTGCAGTGACCAAAAGGGCGCAGTCACCCTTTTGCAGTAAAACAAAGGGCGCAGTTGCCCTTCTGTAGTAAATCAGAGGGCACAGTCTCCCTTTTGCAGTGA
Source organism: Sequoia sempervirens (assembly GCA_007258455.2). Classification (NCBI taxonomy): domain Eukaryota; kingdom Viridiplantae; phylum Streptophyta; class Pinopsida; order Cupressales; family Cupressaceae; genus Sequoia; species Sequoia sempervirens. Next base: position 114,179 of record VDFB02092938.1, on the reverse strand, counting down.
ACAAGGACTTGGTTTGATGAAAATGACTATGGAAAGGACTTTAAAATGATAATAACAAGGCCAATTTGTCAAAAGTTTACTAGTTTCTCACAAGAAAACACTTTCAAGAAAACACAATCCTATGATTAATGTTAAGGGTATGGCCAATGAGGTCTTAATCTAGGATGTACAAGGTGTCTAAGGAGTCCTTGATATACTCTCGGTACGTGAGGCACAACCGTGAAGACTAGCCCATCACAAGCATGAGTCGGGAACCCCAGCGAGATACTAAAGGGCTCAAACCAACTATTCACGTCTATCTAGGTATCACCCTAGCTTTGATGCTCCACCAATTACGACATGACTAGATTGGGGTACAACTTTCGCTCTCCCCCCTTTGTATACCCCGCCAGTACACGTGGTTGGAATCGTCCCTTGTGGTGATGAAATCCCCAAGTAGGTACCACTAGAAAGAAAGCACTAATCATTTCCAACTACTCCCTAGGCTCACATGAAGTGCAAGGGGAAAGCAAAAACAAACTAATGCCCCCTTTGGGTAACATAAAAAGATAGACACAATAAGCAATGAATATTACTTCCCGCCTAATTAGACTATGTTCTTATATTAATGACAACAACAAGGATGGTTTCAAAAAAAATATGAGCTAATGAATGATCTTGCAAGCAACTGTTAGTTGTCTTATCCTGCGTTCTTCACCAATTACACAAGAATATGCTACAAAATGTTAGAGAAAACATAAATATCCTTGCAAGAAACAATGCTAGGGGGTTAGTACCTAAAAATAGCAAAAAATAGAGACAAAAATGAAGCTAAAATGACAGTTTTACCTTTCAAAATGTGTTGTTTTGGGGCGTACTCACCCCTCTGCAGTACTAACAGGAGGGCATAGTCACCCTTTTGTACTGACAAGAGGACACAGTTACCCTTTTGTGCTAACAGGAGGGAATAGTCGCCCTTTTGTACTGACAGGAGGGCATAGTCGCCCTTTTGTGCTGACAGGAGGGCACAGTCACCCTTTTTTGCTGACAGGAGGGCGCTCTCGCCATTTTGCAAAAAAGTGTTAGCACAAAAAATTTAACCAAGGGGTGTAGTCGCCCGTCTACAGAAAAGTGTTAGCGCATAAAATTTTAGCCAAGGGGGCGTACTTGCCCTTTCTGCACGAAAATGTTAGCACAGAAATTTTAGCCAAAGGGGCATAGTCGCCCTTCTGCAGAAAAAATGTTAGCACAAAAATTTCAGCCAAGGGGGCGTAGTCGCCTTCTGTAGAAAAAATGTTAGCACAAAAATTTCAGCCAATGGGGCGTAGTCGCCCTTCTGCAAAAAAGAATGTTAGCACAAAAATTTCAACCAAGGGGTTCTAGTCGCCCTTCTACAAAAAAACAAAGGGTGTGGTCGCCCTTTTGTGCTGACAGGAGGGCACAGTCGCCCTTTTGTGCTGACAAGAGGGTGTAGTTGCCATTTTGCGGTGACAGAAGAGCGCAATCGCCCTTCTACAGTAAATCAAGGGGCATAATCACCCTTCTGCGGTCACCAGGAGGGCGCAATCGCCCTTCTGTGATGTATTCTTGCAAAAAGCTCGACAATAGCAAACGTGAAATTGAGGGACCCGCTTGTGGGTCCCACCGGGCGTGCCAAAAATGTGATATCCAAATGTTTAACCTATTCTAAGCAACTAAAATGCAATGGAAAAACATAAAGAAACACCTCAAGATTAGCCTAAGAAATTTGTAAATGCAAAGAGGAAAATGTAAAATGATGCTAAATAGATATACCTCCCTTTTGCAGCTTAAACTCCTTGGTTGGCCCTTGGTTTTGATTTGGTTTGTATGCTCCTTGATGACTCTTGATACAACTAAATGAAAGACTTGACTATGTGCTTGAATGAAAATGCAAACATGTGAAATTGATGGCTAGATGAGTGCACAAAATGGCAGCATTTGGTTGCAAAATGGCTAAGTGTTTTTTTTTTTGAAATGTCTTAGAGGATGGGATATTTATAGAGAAACTTGAATCCTCTAGAGAATTCAATGGTTGGGATTTATCCAACAAGGTCAAGATGAAGGGCTAAGGTGAGTTGAGGACTCACAAGCCCTCACATTTTGACATGTGGAATGTGAGATGGCTAAGGTTGAGGTGATGTGTAAGTGATGTGGAAGGGAGGTACATGATGTGGAGGAAGGACAAGTTCCTTCCAAGTACCCTTGGGGAGTGAGAAGATTCCTTGGAGGAATAAATGTGAATTAAAAATTTACATGCTTGGGAGAATCTAATGGATAAGAGAGAGTCTCCAAAAAGGTGGGAGTTTGTCACATGTGACTTGATGTGACAAGTCAAAGATTCTAGAAGATGCATGGGAAAAGGGGATTCTAGGAGGAATAAAAGTGAATTAAAAATTCACACGGGGAAGAGAGGAGCCTTGGATGAATAAAAAAAAAAAAAAAATTCTTTGGGGGATGGGGAGAGTTGACCAAGGTACAAATTAGGTTTAACTAATTAGTAATTAGAGGATAATTAGGGATTAATGAGGATTAGAAGCCAACTTGCAAAAGTTGGAGGATGTGACACATCCTAATCAAGGATTAGGCATGTGCACATCCTTAATGAAGATATTAGGAGATGGATTAGGATTAGATGAAAATGAAATGTGACAAATTAAATAAATATAATATTTATTTAATTCATTTGATGAAAAGGGGATTAAGGAGGGTAAGGTATTTAATTATTAATTAAATACCTTAGGGATTGGCAGAATTAAGGATATTAATTAAATAATAGTAATATTACTTAATTAATGCAAATAATAGGATGTTTAGACGAAGGGGGATAAATTTGGATAAACTAAGTGTCCAAATTTAGGTGTCTACACCAGGTTCTTCACTTGATGGAGAAGATTTATCATTTAAGCTCATTGTAGATGAAAATAAATAGTTTAGATTATTGTGTATTTCTTCATCTATTTTTGCAATCTCTGTATTGGAAAATAATAGGATGTTTAGACGAAAGGGGATAAATTTGGATAAATTAAGTGTCAAAATTTAGGTGTCTACAGTAACAATATTTCACTGCAACCAAGTTATAATACCGTTGCTCACACATACAACACAAGGAACAATAGGCATCCACAAAGATACCTACTTCATTACCACTTCCACAACCTATCTTGCCTAGTGCTCCTCATTTGACTTTTCATAGTGGAAAGGAGTATGATCTTGTGGAACAACTTCGCAACACTCATGCTAAGATTTATTTATGGGATCTCATTCAGGCATCACCTAATTATCATAGCATACTTCAAAATACTTTCCAAAAAATTGTTATCCCTCCTAGTGTGCAAACAAATTATGTAGCATCCCTAATTCAAGGTATGAACTCAATCAACTTAGACATTACCTTTCATCAAGATGAGTTACCTCCATTAGAAGTGTAAAAAAAAAATGATGCTTTGATGATAAGGGCTAGTATTAACAATAATGGTATCAAGTGTGGCATAATATGTACTCTCATTGATAATGTTTTGACACTTAATGTTTGTAGTTTAAACCTTTTAGATAAGATTGGAGTGGAAAAGAGTAAAATTCAACCAAATTCTTTATCTATTTGTAGATTTGATAATGTGGGAAAACAACTGTTTGGTGTGATAACATTGCTTGTTAAAGTTGTTTGGGTTACATGGAAAACTCGTATTCATGTCATGCCTCAATAACTCTCATATAATCTTCACTTAGGTAGACCTTGGATGCCTTCAACGTTGCATTGTCTAGTGAAGTACACTTATCAAAATGAGGTCTACACAATTAAAATAGGCCTACAATCATATCATAATTGTTTGCAACCTGAAACAAGAATAACACACCAACTAGAAAAGTGTAACCTTTACAAGTTGAAGATAAGGATAAGTTCCTTTCAACTGTAATAATTTTGTTAGAAGACGATTGGGGATCATTAGATTTCACACCTAAATTCGATGGGAACCCAAGATTATACAGTTAAAGTCAAGAAAGCAGAAAGAAGTTGCTATACTATCCACACAAGCTGAGTCATCAAAAGCATGTGAGTCCACAACTTTTAGCAAAGAGGAAAACAACAATTACACAACCACATATGAAGAGTGTAATCATGAGGATTTGGAAAATCCAAAAGAAATGGAAAAAATTTATGGAAGAGGTTATGAGCTTTTAAAACAACTTGGTCATAATGGAAAAGGATGTGGTGCTAGAGAACAAGGTATACATGTCCCTATAGAGCCTAACACATAAGAAACAACTAGTGATCTTGTTTATTGTCCTTCGAAAGATATGAAATCATCAAAGAAATGATCAAAAAATGTTATCACACATAACACTCCTAGGACATCTTCAAAAACATGTCTTAGTAATGATTGGGGTTCTTTAGATTTTACACCCTCTTTTACGGGAGAGTATAAAATATCAAAATCTAAAGAGTCATGTGTATGTATGACACTTTGTAGTAAGCAAGAAATATCTCTTTCACAAAATAAAGGAACGTCTTCTATTATTGATCAAGAGAAAACCTTGATGAAGCTTCTACAAGCTTGCTTGATCTCTCTCCCTCCAAGAACACGAAATAAATTTTACAACAAAACTTCATTTTATTCATATCATCAAGTTCATGGTCACTCTACTAATGAATGTAAGGCTTTGAGTAATAAAATTCATTATCTTAAGGATTGTGGTGCTCTTCCTTATGTTGATGCACCTCTTTCTTCTAATTGATAATTATTTTCATCATATCATGTTGGTCATCACTATGTGGCATTGGTAGCTTTATGTGTCCTGGTCATTGCCATTCATGGTGGCAATATTAGGTGCAACCATATTTCTCTTGGCAACAACATGATAGTTCTTTGTGGTTTTCTCTGTCTCGATGATTGGGGGGAAAAGATAACTAGTTTTGGGAGGCGTGCATTCTTTCCAAGAATCCTCTCTTTCTCTATTTCTACTTAAAATACCAACATAGCAAATATGTTGATATTTTAAGTGGTGGTCATATTATCCCCCATTCAGTGTCTGCATGTTCCCTTCTTAGTGATGATAGCAGACATCTCCTAGGAAGTGTGAACTTTTTATTCAAAGTGTGATATCATTTCATGTGATGTGTCTTCTTAGAAGTGACATTGGGTTTGATGTTCCTCAAGAGCATGACCTTTCTTGGCATATGGCATTCCTCTTAGTGGTGATGCTAAGGCTTTCATTCCCTAGGTTACAAATATTTTATCCTCAACTAGTCCTCTCTCGGTGATGTCAAGCATGATGTTCCCTAAGGTGAGACCTTTCATGAACTAAGTAAAACCCATTTGACCATAATATCCTATTGTATTTTAAATGGCCGCCAAATATAACACAATTTTCTTGCTAGTGGATCCTTTTTGTTTTTCACAAGTGCCTAGCATAATGCAGCTTGCTAGCCTTATGACATCTTTTTGTGGTGCCTTATTAAAGTTATTAGGGAGTATCACTTTTGGTAAGGTTCACGTATCAGAGTTTGTGGACCTTGTATGACATTCCCATTAGCCACCTTTTTGTGGGTACATACAAATCTAGTGTGTGTTTTTCACTTTCTTGGGGGCTCACCTAGTGTATATCAGATGGCACTAGCCAATGTGAGTGTATTTTTCATGGGCACTGAGCATAACACAACTTGCTTGCCTTTGGAGCCATGTGTTTCATAAGTGATTTTACATCCTTGTGAGTGTATTTGATGGATGTGGCATAATACAACTTGCTAGTCCATCTTTCTTTGCATTAATTTTAACATTGTATGTTTGTGTATCTTGTCTTGTTGCTTCATATCATGCATTCATGTGTGTCACTTTGTACTTATGTTGGTTTTCCATGGGATCTTAATCCTAAATGCTTGATCAACCTCTGATATTTTTCATCTTATCCCATCAACATTTTTACACTTGGAACCCTCTTGACGCTTATTTTTCTACTTTAGTGTGAGTTTGAACATAGGGTTCATCCTCTCACTAAAATGGGAGCTAAATGTAGTGTAGAAAAATGTATACCTTTACATTTTCACACTATTCTTGGGTCCCTTAATTAAATTAGACTTAATAAATCCTAATTAATCCTATTTTCATTTATATAGGATTAGGATGTTTGAGAGTGGTTTCATATCTCTAGGAGTTATAATGAAAATTTTAGTTTTTGGAAGATCTTATAATTTTTCAAACTTAATCAAATTTCAATAATCATTTCAAATTTCAATAAATAGGAGGTCAATAATTAGCAAGTTGTATCATAATTCTCTCTATCTATCTCACTCATTGTTTATCCCTTATGCTCTAGACCTCTCTCTCTCACTATCTTCATCTCTTTAATTGACTCTCTCCCTTGAGCTCGAGAACTACCTCTTGTAGTGTCGGAAAATGTACACCTTTACATTTTCACACTATATTTGCATCCTCTTAATTAATTGGACTTAATTAAGCCTTTAATTGGCCCAATTATGCATTCACAAGCCTAATTAATTTCATTTTCTGAAAGTGGAACCCACATTTAATCAATGCCTACACTTGATTACACACCTTGGAAACTGTGTGTCCTAAGTTTAGGTCCTCGAATGGGTCCTCCTTAAGTCTCGAGATCCATCTTTTAATATGTTTTTGGTAGCATTTTAATGATATAAATTCAAATTGCAAAGGTCATCTTGGGATGTTTAATTGTTGGGTAATTAAGGAATCACATATAAATACAAAGTTATTTTATCAAATTCAAATCCTAAGCAATCCTAAGACATTTTAAAGAGGAAAATTATAGCCAAGAGCATTGAAGAATAGATTTATCGGTCAATTATTACAAATTCAAGATCCTATCATTATGTTAAGATTTATGTGTGTTCATGCATGTTTTTGAGCTAACATTGTGATGTAGGTTTCAAGTTTTTAAGCATCCAATCAATCAATTTCATGCAATATCTAATCCTTGGAGTGATGTGTTAGACTTTAGTCCTTTAAGGTCAACCATTAAAGGGTTTGGTGAGTTGCAACAAGCTATTGTTCATTCATCATTCCTTCCATTTATGATTTTATTTCTTTATCAAGGTTTAATTACCATACTAGGTTTTGACCAAGCCAAACCCTTATACACCAAAAATAAACATTTTTCTCCTATTTGTATTTGTAGATTTGCAGGCAAAGAAGGATTGAAAGTGGATCAAGAGTGCAATTTCGCAAAGTTGTTGAAGTTGTCAAGACACAGAAACTCACCTATTAGTTTTATTTCCAACTTTTTGAGAGTGAAACCTGGGGGAATCAGAGCCTTAGATCCCACATTAGAGGACTACAAAAATAATTTTCAAAACCCTATACAGAGACCCATTCACCCTTTAGGTGAATATGTCCTTCAGCAAAACCTGAAGCCCACTTTTGGAGCTAGGTATATACCAACTTAACCTTCTCAAATATATTGTTTAATGGTTTTTAATGCAAATATTATCATAATACTTCATGTTTCAAGTTTTAGATCTCATAAGTTCGATTGTTAATTCACTTTTATTCTTCTCCCAAAACTGTTGTTTAGTCATCTTTGTCATAAGGAAGTTAGGGGGTAAAAGCACAAAGTTGTGTTACACTTGTAGCCAAATAAATAGTTCCAAGAGAAATATGTTTGGCTAGAAAATTTTCGGCCGAATAGGTTTTGATTGAAACCACGTGGCCTTTATGTGGCACATAGGGTTTTGGTCGAATAGGTTTCGCCTGAATCCCAAAAAAAAAAAAAAATTCCTTTTCCCGCGTTGAAATTGGATTTTTTAATGTGCAAGGTTTCTATAGAAAGGGTTTCGGGCGAAACCCTTTCCCAAAATCATCTATGTGGCATCCTAATTGGTAGCCAACTCAGCTTTTTTCATAATTTTCTAAAACTTTCAACTTCAACTAAGTATTTCTTCAGTCAGAATGATTTTTCTGAAGAAAAAAAAAAACTGTTGTAGAGCTCGTAGTGGTGAATCCAAATATGTAATTTTTTTTCATATTTTGATTAGTTTTAATATATTTTATTTTTAAAATAATGCAAGTAGGTTGTTAAAGTTAAAAAAGAGGTTGATTAGAATTTTTTTTAAAATAGTAAAACATATTAATTTTTTTTTTTAAATATGGGGCGCAAGAGGAGAGAGTCTTCTTCAAAAGGGTATAATTTTTTTTTTGAAAATGATTAAAAAAATAGACAATAGTTGACAACCCGTGAAAACTATCGAATTTTCACAAGTTTGACTTTAAAACGTTGTTACGAGAAAAATATACATCAAAATTTGAATTTTTTTTCCATGCACAAGATATTGAAGTTACCTATTTGGAGAAAAAAAAATTAGGTATAAATGAAGTTTTTTTCAATTTATTTCTTGACAGCTCGTGAAGTCACTTTTTTTTAAAATTTTCAGCATTCCAAAATCTGTTCTTAAATTGATTAAAAAAGTAATGAAATTTAAAAAAAAATCTAAAAAATTACAAGAATAAACTTTATCAAAAGTTCTACATTTCATTAGTTTACATTGTTTTGAAATTCAAAACGTAAAGACCACTTTTATGTGGTCAAAGTTCAATTTATTTTTTGTTGTTGGTTGATTCCTTTATAAAGTGTGACACAAGTTTGTGCTTTTACCCTAGGTCAACATAGTGTCCAAACCTAGGGTTAACTCACCTTAAAAGTTGCAGGTCAACTGTAACCATTTGTGACACTATCCCTCTTCCTAATGAACATGGAAAAGTTGGATTTGTGATTAGGTGGACACCCCCCTTTTGCATTTTCACATAGGTCCCTTATTTTTAAGTCTTCCTATTTCACTCCCCCTAGTTTTCCTTTGTTTCACCTCTCTCTCTCTCACCATTCTCTCTCCCTCTCATTCTCTTTATCCTTCTCTCTTCATCCATCTTTCCCTCCTTCCCTCCCCCCTCTCTATCTCCGTCCCTCTCTCTATCTCACCATTCTCTCTCCCTCTCATTATCTATATCTTCTCTCTCCATCCTTCTTTCCCTCCTTCCCTCTCTACTTCTCTTTATCTCTCCCTCCCTCCCCTCTCTTTATCTCCTTCCCCCCTCTCTCTCCTCTATCTTCTTATCTCTCTCCATCTCTACCTCTCCCTCCCTCCTTCCCTCTCTCTCTCTCCCCCTCTCTCAATATCTCCACCTTACTCCTTTCATCTATGCTTCTCTCTATATCACCTTTCTCTTAGTTTCCCTCCCTCTGCCCCTCCATCCCCCCTCCTCTCTCTCTCTCTCTCTCTCTCACACACACACACACACAAACTTCTCTCTTACAAATATTATGCACAGTAGTCAATTGCATTAACTATAACACATAAATAAGCCTACCAAGCACATCATGGGAGTTTGATGCACATTGGCCATGATACAAGCTTCTTACAAAGGCCACAACACTTGTATATTATTCTGTATTCACCATTCAACCCTAATGGACACCCATATATGCCATATTCCATTAGAACCATCATACACAAGTCAATTTCATTTAATAGTGATGTATGAACAAGCACACTACGCAAGCTATTGTAGTTTGATGTATAGTAACCATATAATTAATTTAAATCAACCCTAATACATAAACACACTAGAATATAGCATAATACTTAGTGACATGCATGTCATTTTATGAAATCAGTATCATTAATCCTTATACACAGGAACAATATGCACTCCATAGCAATTAGATGGAGATTATTCAAGAAAATTTTACACAAAATCCATAAGTCTCAAGCATTCCATTAGACCCTTGACACAAAAGCCATATAATTAGCTAATGGTGTGTACAAGCCTAGCATTCCAATATACCCTTACACAAAAGTCAATGCCAATTATGCATACAAGTCAATGTTATTCAACCTTGACAAACACATAAATATATGAAATTTATTAAAAATATTAATTCACAAATGTAAAACCTAAAATATTTATGTTTCTACATGTGCATAAACACTTAGAACCCTAGTAGTTAGATGGAGATTAATTGTACAACTTTTACACAAAACCCATAAGACTTCACAAATGTTATATTCCATTAGATCCTTGACACATAAACCATAACAATTAATGGTGTGTACAAGTCTATCATTCTATTATACCTTCACACAAAAATCAGTATCAATAATGCATACAAGTCAATGCCATTCAAACCCAACAAACACATTATTAAAATTATGAAAACTATATATAAATTTGTGTTATGAAAACCTAAAATATTAATATTTCCAAATGTGCATAAAACACTTACAAACCCTAGTCATGCAATTTCATTTAAAATTAGACATGAATATATGCTAACAATGTTGATAAATTTGAAAATAGAAAACAAATATAAAATACAAATTCACATGGTAAAGCCTAAAGCATTTGATTATTTCCATACCTTTAAATTTTTTCAAGATAAAATAATAAATATATTTTAATAAACTTTACATGCATTATATTAATGATTGTAGAATAATAGTTATTTACTACTTCCTTCATCCTCTTCTAATTACTCTTTCCTTTATACTATAATAATCATACATAGCATTGTTGTAGCTAATATACTTTTTAAAAAGTACCCATAATTTTTATATATCTAAATTTAAATAAGTGCAAAATTATGAAAATATACACAATAAGCATATATAATTTTAAATTAGTTGTTGTCTTATCCCTTAGCTCTCCTAATCCTCTAGACTAAACTCTAAAAAAACACATACCATGTACAAATAACATAAACTAAAATAAATAAATAAAATAGTTGCGATCATTTATTTTACAATAAACAAATTGCTTTAATTGACTTATAAAACATATATTTGATAACATAACAACTTAGTATCTTTTAAAAATATAAAACTTAAAATGCACAAGAGATTAAACTTAAAAAACCATAAAAAGGACAAAGAGACCTCTTCAAGAATGTTCATGGCCATCCTTGAGAGTTTGGAGGGATATTTCTATCCCTCGTCAAAAAATAATGTCTTTTATTAATTATATTTCTTGAGCAATGTTTACAAGGAACTTAAGTTTCCCTTGAACCTTTTGTTCAAGTTTTCAATACTACACAGAACTGAGCAATGTTTACAAGGAACTCAAGTTTTCCCTGAAACTTTTGTTCAAGTTTTCAATACTACACAAAACCATTTCTAGCCTAGATATTGACATCTTTTAATTAAAATAAACTTACTAAGTGTAAATTTATTCCTTATGCTTTTAATGAACCCTGCATATTGTACATTTCACACTTTTTCTCAAAAAACTTCAACATTAAAATCAATCAAATGGTACATTTACTATTTATATTCTTTTAGTAAACTAAGATTGACAAACATATACCTCAAAGAAAATAAAATAGCATCACGAGAACATTTTACACTTAATAAAACTTCAATGTCAAAACCATGAAATGATGTGAAAATAATAACACCTTAAATGTGAAAACTTTAGATGCATTCATTCATAACCATCCATTTTTTCAAGGGAACACAATGCTAGATTAATGGCATCTTGATTTTGAATTGACTTGAATGGATATGGTGTAACATAGTTTGCTGAAATTATTGCATTGGTAAGTATGCTACAAAATTATAGTTACCTAATTGTGGACTAGCAAATGCTGACACTTGCAAGTGGACTGTTAAAATTCTGATATGCTTTTCCTCTTTCGTGCTTGGATTGATGATCTAGATCACAGGAGATGTGAATCTAGATGTGTTATATCTATAGAAACAATATTAATAATAAATCAGAGCTAAAGATGCCTATGAGTTTGTATGTTATGTACATGGCATACTCTTGAGGGATATTTATTTATTTGTTGTTATTTATCTTTTGCACTCTGTCTAAGGTATTTTATGTTTATTCCATGAAATGTGTGAAAGCTAAAGAATCATGATGGAAGTTAAAATTTATAATTCTTTACCTTTATCGATTAAGGTCAAAATGTTACACTATTGGAAATCGGTGGTGTCATGGGTTATGAGCGAATCTCTTAGTGGTTTGTTTTGCAAGTGCCTGGAATCCCAGCTAAGCAGACCACATAATGGCACTAAAAAATGTGTGGCATTCGGTGGAAATGTATTAATAATCTTGGAGAGACCGTAGTCCTCAAGTTAGTGTCTAGGATATTAGAATGGTCTTGGTGTTTGAATTATCCACCTTAAAAAGAAATACTTCCAAGTATGTTAATAATCCTAGGAAGCAAGTGTGGAAATAGTTAACCTTAGTAGCCAATCAACTTTTCTCATTTATTATATTTTCAGTGTCAAGAATTCCAGGATTGATCATCTTGTTTTACCTGAAATCATATCAGTCAGTATCTTTGCACTTTTGACAAGCTTTGTGGAAATTGATTTAGTGCTGAAATCATATCAGTCAATAGCTTACCCATTATTTAGAAATAAGGTATGAGTAGTCAGAACAACCTTGTATGTGCCTTGTGCATATATGATCAATAGTTAGGACAAATATTGTAGAACAAGACACCACTTGTAACTCAACTCTTGTAGCTGTTATGGTTTCATCCCCTTACTTCTGATGTGTTGGACGGTTTGGATTTATTGATTAGCGTCCAAGTCCACATAGTAAAAGCCATAGTCCTTTCCTTCATTCTATGCTACTACTTTTCTTCTTTAGTGTACCCTGTTACTCCCAAATGACTTGCACAAACACTATTTTTTGGGGGGACTTTTGCTTTAAAACATAGAGATGCATAGTATGAGATGATGTAAATGTAAGGTCTATTTGCAGTTCCAAAATGGATTGTAAACTAGAAAATATGCAGACAACCTTTCCATACTCTTTCACAACAAAAGATGCCACTTCTCAACATAAAACATAGAGATGCATAGTATGAGATGATGTAAAAGCTATCATTAAACCATATGGAGAAATTCTAGTTGAAGAATATATTGATGAAGACTTTAACAAGTGATTATTCGGAGAAGTACTCTGAATATGGTGATAGTTATGGAAGTGGTTCCAATGATGAACAAGAAGAGCTTGACAAAGTTAGAAAACAATATCAGACAACATGAACTTCTTGTAGATGGTAATTAGAGGTTGGAAAAGTTTTAAGATGTTGGTATAGCAATCATACAGGATAGTACTTGTGATCCAATATGTCAAACTTAGGATCGCGCTTGTATTTCAAAAGAGAGTACAGTGAATACAAAGGAAATTTAAATCATTATGCAAGTAATATAACCATTGCTCTACATTACAAAGGGAAATGCAATTTATATGAAAGATCTCAGGATTGGTGTTCCAATGAAAATTTAGGAGATAGCAGTCTAGTGTGGACATCTTGCATATATATTTAATAATTGGCACCATATCTTGATGCTAATATATAGAATGATTTTGTGGGCATGCATGAAATAGGGCATTTATAGGTGATGATGAAACATGATCATGGTTGTGTTTTAAATAATAGGGGAGGTGTGTGCAAATCATTGGGTATATGGCACCCAATATAGCTTACAGTTAGCAATGTCTGTATAGATACTGATGGTAATGAAGATTGTGCGATTTTAGGAGCTCATTTTATACCCTCATTAGATCTCCTTGTCAGCTGATTGTTCATAGTGATTAGTTGTGAAATATTGCTAAAGAGATGGGTAGAGCACTTTGCTATGACAAAGACACCGTGAAGAAAGGGCCATGGTCTCCTAAAGAAGACTCTAAACTCACGACTTGTATAGAGCAGCATGGCACTGGATGCAATTGGATTGCTCTGCCTCAGAAAAGTGGTACATAGTGCAGTATATACAAGAAATCAAATTAGGTGGAATGTACTTATGTTGCTTTCTGAGATTGCTTCCCAGGGGTTTTAACTTTGTTTGTTATTTAGGTTTTTGGATGCCCTAAATAACAAACAATACACCGGTTGTTTAGGATTTCAATTTCTTGCACTAAATAAAATTGAGATCTACAGTTTAATGGTGTTGTGTGTAACTGTATTATTTTCATTATGTTAGGTCTATATTGAAGACAAAAACATCAACAATTTTTTGCTTCTATCATTTTTCCCCTTCATAAAGTAAGAATGTTTTGGAGTGTTTGTTGTAGTGATATCTATGATCAGTGACTCAGGCTTGAAAAGGTGTGGAAACAATTGTAGACTTAGATCACTTAATTACTTGAGGCTCGATGTAAAACATGGAGAGTTCTCTAAAGAAGATATAACTTGTAGCCTCTAATACTTTTGGAAGAAGTTATGAGGTATCTATACTCTTAGAAAATTGGAAATACTCCAATATTATTGATTGAATCTTTGGTATAGTAACAATTATATAAAATCTAAGATCTTTTTTTCATGTAGATGGTCTATCATTGCAACCCAGTTACCTGATAATGATATAAAGAACTACTGGAATACAAAATTGAAAAAAAATAATAATAATGCTAAAGCTAAATAAATAAGGGTAGAGAACTTTTCTTTTTAATTATCTTTTTCAGTAATGATACTTTTTCATTCAAGATGAGCAAAAAAGGAGAATATGTAACAAAGAATTACCTGGAAGAAGAATCCACTGTCCATCAGCTATCAATTCATCTGCCTCTTCCTCTGGCCCTCTTCCTCTATCCTATCTCTACCTCTACCTCTACCTATGCCTCTACTATGGAAGTAAAATCAAGAAAAATGAAAACAAATCATAGATAAACAAGACAAAGTAAACATACCAGTGTGCACACTGTACAAAACCCTAAAAATGAAAAATACAACTCCATTTGAAATTGACAAAGAAAGAACAAGAAAATAGAGGAAGAAAAAAAATTCAAAAAAAACACGCTGCAAATGAAAGATAAAGAAGAATTATATATGTTTCAAATTTCTTCCCGTTACATGGTAGCCTTCTATTCATAGAATTCGCATTTTTTTCAAAGTTTTCACTTTAAAACCTAAAGAGGCGGCTTTTTTCCTTAAATATTTAGTTTTCTTTATTCATATACTTTTTACCTTCAATAAAGTTTTTTTTTTTTTTTTTGGTTATATAAGGTTTTAATGATTTAAATTAATTTTCTTTTAATATTAAATTTATAGTTTATTAAAAATATTTATTAAAGATTATTAAAAGATTTATTAATTTAATGTTATTTATTAGTTTTCCAAAAAATTTGTTATAAATCTTATTTTTCATTTTTTAATATTTTAAATATTAAAATTTTAATGTTTAATTCGTATTAATATTAATCAATTTTTTCTACATAATTTATATGGAATTTAATAAGGTAAAATCAAATCCACTTTATCTACATATAGGTATGCTTTTATTTGTTGTCTTTAACATCATTCTTCATCATTAACTTGACCCAACAAAGGATTGACCAAGGATAGCATGTTTCTTATTGATTAAACGACTCACTAAAGGTGTTCATAGACACCACCTTGATCACATTTAGCTATTAAAGGAGAAAAGACAATAATAGCTCTACTAAATAAACATTTTGTCAAATCACTAGGACATGGGGTATTGTTTAGTTTCGTGCATCAAATTAAATGTGTGGATCAAGATTGAAACCAAGCGATGCAAGATTGAACTACACAAAATCCAGAGACTACATAGAATATGATACATTAAACTAATTAAGGACAATCAATTTATTCACTATGACTTGAATGAGAATTTTGCATGACATTAGTGACATTATTCCATCATTAGTCTAGACCTAAGTACCCTATCCTCTCATTTAACTATCTCATTTATTACTATTCATTTACTATTCATTGATTGCATTTATTTCATTTGCCTAGATTATTTATGTTTAAAGATAATTATTTATTTTATTTTTTGTCAACCCAATTTTTTTTATATAAAACCTACTTAAGGTTTGACCTTACAATTCTACCACAAGTTCTCCTAGGGTTTTCATATATAATTTATCATTTAATTTTAGATTTCTTAGGGTGTGCATCAACTTTTCTTCGCATATGTTTATCATATTTTTAATAAGTTTTTATTATACATAATGCAAAATAGCTTTGATCCTACCCACCTACCACTAGATAATTCAATGTAATGGCTACTCTTAAATTGAACATTCTTGGTTTATATGGATGCATATGTTTCTAATTTTGATATTTTATTATCTTATTAACACATGATCCTTCCATCCTTGATACTCTAGTGATATTTTATGTTATCTATTTCAAGATTAAAATTTTCTATGGAGTTGTTATTTTATCATGTATTAGAATTTTTCTACTTCATTGAGTTGATTGGTTCTTCTATTTTTTATACATAATTCACTTGTCCGTGAGTCTTATATTGAACATATTTATCCTATGGCTTCTAATAATGATAAGCATATATGAGTAGTGAGGATATATCATGTGTTAATGACACAACTAGTGTGATAACATGATGGTAAATTATATTTCTTCACATATACATACAATGCTAACACCTTTTGATGATGTTTATCTAATATGTCATGATATCCATATGTCCATAAGTTCATGCCCTTTACTTAATTACCTTCTTTCATACATGATAATATCCTTGATTATTTTTGTGCATTTCGTATTGATCCTATGGATGTTCATGATAGTCTTTCACATAGTGACACATTTCATGATGATATCGTGCATCTTGATGTTAGTACATTAGCTTCTCATGTATCTCATATTGATATTACATTACCTTCTCATTCAATAAATAATGACATTGTGGTTCTTTATGAGGAGTTTTTGCATGGTGCTTATGATGGTGCTACAAATTATTCCTTATATATTAAATCATTTTTTGTTGATAATTATAAGTATGTAGATGATGATATTTTATTTATTAGCATATTCATACTTCAAATAAATGGTATATCTTTGCAAAGGGTTGACCCATGGTGAGATTGGATTATGAGGTTGGTTGAGATGAATCTTGGAATTGATGTTGACCTCAAGTGTGAACTTGTTATGGTCATGGTGGAAGAGGTGATATTGGATATTTTAAATGGGTTAGGAATGGAGATAGAGATGACTCGTCTATATGGGTAGTTATGGTTTATGTTCCAAATAGGATTTTTATTGTGGATGTTGTATGACTAGTGTACATGAGGTTTTGAACCTCATTAGGAATGGAAGATGACACTTTAGGTGGTATAAACCCTTGATATTAGGGATTACCTCTAATGGCTAGGGGTTGTTTCCCTCTAGTAGGAGTGATAGGGTCTTCATGAGGATCAATGTCGTCATGTGGGATGACTAAATTAATGGGTAGGATCAAGATGAAATATGTGATCAAGATTGGAGAGGTCATAACTAGGGGGATTGTAAGGTTATCACAATCCCAAGAAGACTTCAAAAAATTTATGAGCCGAATAGGTCTAGTTTATATAATACCAACCAATGAAACATTTACTTGGAATAACATGTAGAAGGGATTTATAAATATTACAGAAATATTGGACTGCATCCTTCTCATGCCTCATTGGATTCACTCATCCATTCTTTTCATTTCTAAAATATGCCATGTATCTTTGTTGGACCATTTCCTGTGTCTTTAGAACTAGCAGAAGAAACATCAAAAGCCATGGATTCAATTCCACTTTAAAAAAATGTGGTTGTGTCTAAGGGAAATTTATGAGCTACTCAGAAATTGGTGGATGGAACTCAGTCATGAAATGATTAAAAATGTTTGTATTCACCAAAATATTACAATTCATCAAAGGAAAACTAAAGCTATGAATAAAAAAAAATTCAAAAACATTTTTCAAGAGAAAGAAATAATAAAAGGTGAGTTGGAAGAACTGAACCATAAAGTCATAAAAAATGGGATGTTTCAAGAAGATTATGCCAAAGAAAAATCCTTACTAATGTAATACAATGAAATTCTAGAAAGAGAAGAATGATACTAGCAATCTAAATCTAGAGAAATGTGGTTAGTTGAAGGTGACTTGAACACAAAACATTTCTATAATTGAAAAAAGATGAAGAGAGTATTTAATAGGATATATCACAAATAAAGAACAATGAAAGAAATATATTAATAGATATAAAAGAAATACAAAATAAAGGAATTTGATACTTTCATAATTTACTAATAGGACAAGAAGAATCTGAACCCCTCCAAGATAGCTTCATAAATTATATACTGACCAAGGTACACGATAGGGAAAATGATATCCCGATGGCACCTATTGAAGAATATGAGCTAAAAGATCCTATATTCCAACTACATTCAGACAAAACTCTAGGACTCGACAATTTTTGTTGTTATGTTATTAAACATGTTAGAGCTTCATGAAGAAAGAATATATTTGAGGTGGCTGAAGAATTAAGAAAATATAGAAAAAATTCTAAAGGATATAAACAACACCAATATTGCTTTAATCCCAAAGAAAGAGGAATGCAGTTCCTTCACTGGTTATAGACCAATATCATTATGCAACACAATATAAAAGGTAACAATGAAGGTTACAACAAACAAACTTAAAATGATTCTTCCAACAATCATAACAATGGAATAAAGTGATTTTTTCCCAAGGAGAAATATTACTTTAGACACCCCAATTTTGACGTCACACCTTTGAATTAATCTTGACCATCATTCCTATAATTAATTAAATATTATTATTTAATTAATTATGTCACATTATCCTATAATTAATTAAATATTATACTTTTAATTAATTATTTTGTTACTAGCCCATAATTTATTAAATATTTTATTATTTAATTACTTTAAGTATCTCACATTCTTCTATAATTAATTAAATATCATATTGTTTAATTAACTATTCCATCCCACCAAAAAATTAATTAAATACCACATTTAATTAATTATCCTATAGTCTCACACACATTAATTAAATATTATACTATTTAATTAATTTAACATTTGTGCACATTCCTCCAAATATCCTAATCCTAGGTAAGTTAGTCAATCTATGATTAATTAGCCTAACCCATACCCTAATCCTAATTAAGTTAATACATATATGATTGATTGAATTAATCCCTATCCTAATCATCATTAACATTTTTCCTAATTTGTGTAGCATTGTAAATTGTCACCCTTGACAATTTCACACTATTTTGCTTCCCCTTAAGTTATTGGACCTAACTGAACACCTAATTTCCTAAATTATGCATTTCATATCTCATTTAAACATTACCGACAAATTGCAAGTGGAAAACCAATGCATTCATTTAATATTTTCCCTCATCACCTTAATTCCCAAAAAATAGGTCTGGGACACTAACGCCTAGGACATCTATGTCCTCTTATTTTGGCTCCAAATTCAAATATGTCGAAGGTGCTCTTTTAATAATTGAATTTCAAGTGTCCAATGTCAACTATCAAGATTTATTTTGTCTTAAATTAGAATAGTTACATATAAATACCTAGTTATTGCATCATTTCAAATCTAACAAGCAATTATGGGAAAAATTATTGTCAAGAGCTTTATCAAGAAAGTCAAGAGAAGAACTTTAGAGATTTATTGCAGCAATTCAATATCCAAGCATCATGTAAAAGTGTGTGTGAGTTTTTTCATGCTTATGTTATCATATTGTTTGTGAAGAGTAACCCTTATAGGTCTCCAAGAAAATCAAGCAAGAAACATGCAAGTCTTGAGGAGATTTGTATGGATTCAGTCCTTCAAGGAAGAAATTGGAGGGTGGTGAGTTATAGTCTATTGTTGGATCATCATTCCTTTTTATCATTTATCCCTATCCCTCAAAAAGATAGGTTTTATATCATTGAAATTACTATTGTGGAAGAGGAAACACTAACACGAGTTTTGGCTAAGGCAAGCCCCTAAATGGCATAATCCTTCCTCTCTCTTTGAATGTGTAGGTTTTAGGTTTGAAGAGGATTGGGAGAATATTTAAGATCAATTTTTCATTGTTGCAATCAAACCCTACGCCTTGACAACTCACGAAAGCTAAATTTTTCAGAATTTGACAGTGATCTAATAGTTTATCATGCATTAGAAAATTTCTACTTCACTGAGTTGCTTGGTTCTTATATTTTTTATAAATAATTCATTTGACCATGAGTCTTAATTTCAATCTTTTATGAGTGTAGTACTTGTGTGGACCCACCTCTGGTGGCCACATATGACAACTCTAAACCCTCCAAGCTGATAGGATCATAGCTATGATCAACTGTAAAGACCCTTGGAAATTTTTCCTTGAAAGTATCAACTATATTGGTTTGGAATTTCATCAAACACTTGTCTCACAACCCACTTTTAGCATGTAGAAGATGTTTCTTTTATCTTTTTCTTATAAGATGACAAAATATGCAAGAATAGGCTTTTAAATAAAGTATGCCAATGCAATGAGGAATGAAATGCAATATTATTACTGATTTTCCAAGACTCTAAGTGACTAAAATGCAAGGTAACAATTATTTTCTTCATAAAAAACTAGTACAACCATGAGACATTTTGACAAACATTTGTCATGCAAACTCCAATCTACATTATATACTGAATTGCAAAGTTGGAATAGAAGATGATTACAATAACTTTCAAATGATCAGATGACTATTGAATGCCTTATTTATAATAGGTGATTATATACAAGACTAAATTGTGGCAATGAAGAAACTATAAAAATACTATAACTAGCTGTAATAGTGACACTGATTGTAGACCTGAGACTAATGCAAATGTAACACTAGCTAAATGACTCCAACCTGGATGACACCTTAATGATGAAATGGCAGTGATTGTATGGTAAATGTATCCACTCCTGGCAGCCATGATTTACCTTTCCACAAGAAGCTACAAAGATGTCTCTGCCCAACAAGATCCTGTCCTTCCTCAAGGCACCAAAACCAATTGAAATCCTTCAAAAATCAAACTACCTTGATGCCAAATAGTTGTGCCTATGTTGCTTGATGAACCACGATTTCTCCCAACAAGAATTGATCATGAATATGAGTCACAAATGGATTTAACTTCCTCAAAAATTGAACTAGTTGTGATGTCAAAATGTTGCACCTTGAACTACTAGATGAAGAACAATTTATCCAGCAAGAATAACCAACTACAAAGAGAAAATCGATAGGCAAAGATACTATAATTTATTCTCCAAAATATCCAATGCTTTCACACAAAAATGAACTCCTTTGTGCTTCTCCAAATTTGTTCTAAGACCATTAAATTTGCAAAATTCACTCTTGTAGAAAACCTAATGTGATTTCCTCCACAAACCTCCAGCTAGGGTTGGTCTTTCACAATTGAAACTAGTATCCTAGAGTCTTCAAACCCTAGAACAAGCAAGCATTGAAGCTCCCACCAAAATAAAATCAGAAGTATTGTTACCTAATTTTCACCCATAGGCTCAATCAAGCAGGATAAATCATGTGATAGAGGTTCGAAAAGGCCATTAAATGGAGCATTCGCACAAGGGTAAAAGTCATGAATCTAATGCTAGGTCATAGGGAACTCAGTTGGGAAGCCCACCTTGTTCAAGTTCAGCATGAAAATCCTCTAAGGAGAGAGTCTCCAAGACCTTCCAGATGTCTTTCTGACTAGCAGGGGTTCCATCAAGTTTGAATGTTTCACATTGGGATCCTATCGGCATGAGATTATCAAGGTCTCCCTAACCCATAATGCATTTGGCAAAATATGTTTCTATTTTTTCTATCAAAAAGACCCCAAGAATGTCACGGCGAGTGGAATTCACCTATAGGTTCCTATCGACAAGACTTCGATTATCATCCAGACAACAAAAGGATATACATCTCAGCGAGAGACTTTTCTTCAGAGAGAAGTCTCGGTGAATGCATTGGGTCTCGCCGATAAAGCAAAGTAGGATCCCTTATGCATATGTGTGTAGGTCTCGGTAGGAGGTCTTACCGATCAGAAGAGGTCTCACCGAAGTCAAGCGGTGTCGATAAAGGAAGCAAACTTCAGAAAGAAGTCTCACCGACAATGAAAGGTCTCGCTGAGAGGGACTCATATCGGTATAAGTTTTGGCAACCAACTAAAGTATCACCGAAGGGGTGTGGCTTCGGTATAAGGAATGAAGACCGGTGAGATGTCTCGCCGACACCAAAGGGTCTTGCTGATACAGATGACAAATATTTTGAGCTCGCCAAGAGTTGAAGCCTTCACCATTATGTCTTGGCAATCAAAGATGTCTTGCCGAAGGCCGGGGGTCTCACCCAAGGAAAGTCAAGTCATCATGAGGTCCTACCGATAGGAAAAATTTATGCCAAAGATTGTTCACAAGTTGGTGTCGACATGATGTCTCAGCGATTGACAAGGGTTACGCCGATAGTGCTTCACCAGGGAGTTCTCGGCATAAAGTTTTTCTTTGATGAGATGTCTTCTTGAAAAGATGGGGTCTTGTTGATAATAAGATGGGCTCGCCCAAAGATTTAAATCTCAGCATGAGGTCTCACCAAAATCTGGTGGTCTCACCGAAGAAAGAGAAGATCGAGGAGATGTCTTCCTGATCGATGGGAGTCATGCCGAAAGGAAGGTTGTGCTCGGGGAAAGGAGCTAATTTTTGCTAAGAGGTATCACTAACAAGTAGAAGGTCTCCCTGACATAAATGACATCGGTGTAGCACTCGACCATTGGAGTGATGTCTTGTCAACATGGTGTGGTCTCAGCGATGGAAAGCGATATCAGCATGACTAATGAAGCCGCAAAAAAAAATGAGCTCTCACCACGACAAAGAGCCCTCACTGAGAGTCTTGCCGACCCAAGACAGATTCTCAATGAAGGACTGGAGCTCAGGTAGAACAAAATGTGTCGGGGTGACATCAATATATTTTCGTCGATAGAAGATGAGAAGAGTTCACCATGTTTTCTGGCCGAACACGATTGTCTTGGTGACCATAGAGGTGATATCGGTATGACTTTGGGGCTCAACAAGAGCTCTCATCGACAATTTCAAGCTATGTTGATAACCATAGGAAGATTTAATCGCATTGGGGAGACACAATTAGTGTCTCACCGACATGCGATTCTACAGGAGGAGCTTTTGCCCACCCAAGGAATCTATGTGGAGTAAATCAGAGAAAGCTATGAGTGAATCGTGGTTGTCTGACTAGCAAAAAGAAGATCAACTGAATGTGAATCAACACGGACCTGCTTTGGAGTTAGAAGCATTGAAGGCAGCTCAGCTGAAGAGGTTCAAGGTGAACATGATACCAGGAAGTAAATGCGGTGGTTGCAGAAAGATTTGAAGAAGACCAATCTTGGAGGTGACTCCTTCACTGACATGGACAACAAGGACATGCAGGGGTATGACATTAACTACATCAAAAGATCTATGGAAAGATCTATCCTGAGGACTGATATTTTTGTAAGCCCTAAGGGGCCGACACTCTTTTGTATATAAGGATTTTTTGCCTTCTTGTAAAGGAGTTCTATATTTCTCCTAATGTTTTTCTAAAGTCTGTGACTTCCACAGTCCTCTCTCAGATTAGCAGAATTTTGTAACTCATTTTGGAACATGTTATATAAAATTTACCTTGATTACCATTGATGGTTCATTTTTTTCCTTCTGGTTCTTGTGAAGTATTGTGCATTTTTAAGTGATTCATCAAGCTACTTAGTGAAATATTTCTTTTCCTTATAGATTTGTTTAATTTTAGCATGCCTTTCTTTGTAAAAGTGGTATCATGTAGGTTATAAACTGTGTTTACTTAATTGCACATGAGCTTTTAATTTGTGAAAGTCTATTTTTCCTTCTTGAAAGTGTGTGCATGTCGAACCTGTTTGTATGCATAATCCACATAATATTGTTGTGCAGTACCATATCCATCATCAGTACTCAAGTATAACTTGATTATCTCATTGTTCTTATCAGTTTGGTGTATCACCATAGCGTTAGTTTTATTTTATGCATTCCTTCTCCCTTTCCCTTCAAAGAATCATTAGTTTAGGCGACACCAAAGGAAGTCAGCCTTCTCTGGAGGTTGACCTCTGTCTACAAGTGACCCACAACTTTAGAGGTCTTCTCATGTTACACTAAGGTGTTGAACATCAGGTTCAACAAGGGTGCAATTTTAGGTGATAACAAGTATAATCCAAGACATGCCCAAATGGCTTGCTCACAACTCCTTATATAGAACTTTTTTGATCTTCTAGAAAAATCCTCCAAGAAGCTTCTAGAATATTTTAATATTTTCCAAAAGCGACTTTATAATTTATTATTTTACTTTAGTCACTTTAATTAAACTAATTAAAAATAAAGTTACCTTTTTTATTTTAATTTTTTGAGATAACTTTATAAATAATTAATTTAATATTATTCCCTTATTTCTCCTTTAGCCTTTGGGAATAAAAAAGGCTAAATGATCCTTCGAAGTGGCTACTGAAAAGGGGACATTACAGTGGCTTAGGGACAAAGAACCTAGGAAGGTTGTCTACAAGGATTTTCAGGGAGAGAGATATCATGGATGGTTTGTATAAAATCACCATAGACTTGTGCTTGAAATGCACCACCCCTCTTAGGAAATGAAAATAATCTCTTATAATATCAAGTGCTTGAATAACCCTCATAAGCATGATCTATTGGCTAATCTAGTTAGGAGACACAAGCCATATATTTTACTTATTCAAGAAACTAAGATGCCTATTGAGAAGTTGAGTAAGATGAAGAATATATTTTTCAAGGATTATGGACTCCATGGAGTTAATTTTGTGGGCACCTCTGATAGCATTGTTGCATTTTGGAACCCAAAAGTGGTGATGGGTTAGGCCTTGTATGAGGATTCCTCTCATGTTGCTACTAAATTTTGTTGCATAAGGGATGATAATTCTTGGATCTCCTCTAATGTGTATTCTCCAAATATTCATACTGCAAGGAAGATATTATGAAATAATTTAAGGAGCTTCAAAGTGGACCATCTTGATAGCATGTGGCTATTGTTGGGATATTTTCATACTTATTTAAAGGAAACAAATGGGATGGTTGGATCCCAATCCTCATTTGATAGGAGGGGATATTTTATAGACTTTATAAGTAATCAAGCTCTTATTGACCTAGATCTACAAGATGCTAATTATACTTGGTCAAATAGGCATGTAAATCCTTCCCTTATTTAGGCGAGACTAGATAGGGCCATCATCTATTTTCAATGGTTGTCTTTGTAATCATTTTCTTTCTTTTCTCTTTCTAGAATTGGTTTAGAACATATCTAAGTTGTGATTTTTGTTGACTCTCTTGTGAGGAGAAAAATATTCTCATTCAAGTTCAAGAAAATGTGGACCCTTCATTCTCATATTGAATGAAAAATTATGGAGTGGTGGAGCATTAGAGTTGAGGGTTCAACTATGTATAAGATTTCTAAAATGTTGGCTAACATTAATTCTAAAATTTAGGAATAGAATAGAAAATCATTTAGCCATATCTTTCAAGCGAAAAATGAAATCGAGTGTAATTGGACCTCATTCAAAAGGATATTTAGGAAAGGGGTCTAGATAAGGACTTGTTGAAGCAAGAGAATGCCCATATGTATGATCTCTAATCAAATATTTCTAGAGAAGAGGATTATTGGAAGAAAAGGTTGAGGGTTGTGAGGTTAAAATACAAAGATCAAAATACTAAATTATTTAACCTCACCACCTTAAAGCATTGGGTGACAAACAAAATTAAATAAATCAAGGTCAATGGTGTGAGGATTAAAAATGATATTGGAATTGGTAATGCAGTGGTTGACTTCTTTATTTCTCTCCTTTCAACTAATCAAATGATTAATCTTGTTTGCAAAAGGAGAATTTTGGATGAAATTCCCAAAATTTTAAATGAAGAGGATAATTTCATGTTATACAAAACCCCCTTAGAGGAGGAGATTAGAGAGGCTATTTTCTATTTTGAAGGTAATAAGGGCCTTGAAGCAGATGGTTTCCCTCACTTATCCATCCAGATGTATTGGAAGAATTTAGAGAGAGATGTGATTGTTACTACTAAGTACTTTTTTGGAAGTAGGAGGGTGCTAAAGGAATTAAAATCCTTCATTGTCCTTATACAGAAAAAATGAGTGTTGACTCCTTTGGTTATTTCTATCCTATCAACTTGTGTAACTTGATTTATTCTAATTTCTCTAAAATTATTGCATCTGGATTGCAAATTTTCCTTTCCAGGTTAATTTCATCTTAGAAAACTACTTTTGTTAAAGGGAGGTAGATTCTAGACTCTTTTATTACTATACATGAGGTGTTGCACTCCCTCATGGTTAGTAAAAAGGAAGGGTTTTGTTAAAAAATGATCTTTTAAAGGCTTACTATAGGGTTAAAATGTGGAGATCAAAATATTGAAGGTCAATGGTGCCAAGATTATAGATGATGTTGGAATTGGTAATGCAACGATTTACTTTATTTCTCCTTTTGGCTAATTATATGGCTAATCATGTTTATGAAAGGAGAATTCTAGATGAAATTTCCAAAATTTTAAATGAAGAGGATAATTTAGGTTATATAGAATCTCATCCAAGGAGGAGATTAGAGAGGTTGTTCTCTCTTTTGAAAGGAATAAGGCCCTTGGAGTAGATGGTTTCCCTCACTTCTTCCATATGTATTAGAAATTTCTAGAGAAAAATGTGGCTATTGCTACTAAGGAATTTTTGGGAAGTAGGAGGGTGCTAAAGGAATTAAATTATTTCTTCATTATCCTTATCCCAAAAAAATCAGGTGTTGATTCCTTTGGTGACTTTCATCCTATCAATTTCTGTAACTCGATTTATAAAATTTTCTCTAGAATTATTGCATTTAGATTGCAATTTTTCCTTCCTATGTTAAGTTTAACCTAGAAAGTGGTTTTATTAAAGGAAGGTAGATTCTAGACTCTTTTATTACTATACATGAGGTGTTACACTCTCTGACAGTAATAAAAATGGAATGGTTTCTATTAAAACTTGATCTTCTAAAGGCTTATGATAGGGTGAGATGGAACTTTTTGCTAAAATGTATGGATAGGTTTGGCTTTCATAGCTACTTCCTAGACCTAATCTTTGAGATGACCTCGACCCCAAACTATTTGGAGGCTAGATAGTTAAATTATATCTTCTTGGAATATGAAATGGCCTTTGGACAAAAATATAGTCTACTGAAGAGTACCTTACTTTTCATGAACACTTTGGTACATAGACAAGTTGCTAAGATTGTCTAGATTCTTTGGTGCAAAGTGGAATTTATCATAAATCTATTTGGGGCTCCCACTTTTCTTTGTTAGAATCCCTAAACCCTTCTAGAGTGGGTTGGTTGATAAATTTATTTTTGGACTAGATAGGTGGAAGGGGGCTCTTTTGAGTCAAGTTGGTATTTATTTCTTACCTTAGAAAATTTACATTTGTATGCTCTAAGTATTTTTAAAATTCCTATGAATTTTTTGAGAAGCTTGACCAAATTTAGAAATTGTGGGCTAGGGTTGATGATAAAAAATGTTTCCCTCTTGTGGCTTGGGATTTTCTCTATAGACCCAAGAAGAATGGTTGCTTGGAAATAAGAAATACTAGAGACTTTAATTAGGCACTTATGGAAAAAACTACTTGGAGACTAATGTTTGATAGAAAAGAGTGGTTAGAAATCATAAGAATAAAATATCTTATTCATCATGGGAGTTTTTAAGTCTCTTGAGAATTTTTGGATCTTCCTATGGAATCTTTCATTTGGAAGAACATTGGGGATAATATATTTCTTATTAAAAGGGTGCTAAATGGAAACCCACAAATGGTGTATTGATTAACTTTTGGGATGGTTGTTGGCTCCTTGATTTTCCTCTATCTTATGTTTATCGGTATCAACCTTTGAAATGAGAGTGTTTGCATACTGAAATTTAGGGTCCTAGAAGTAGCTTTGTGCTTTGCTCCTTGATGCCCCTCTTGCAGCTAATGCTACTCAATTGGATAATTTTCTTGCTCCTATCCATGTTCCCATCTTTACCAAGGAGGACTACCTAGTTTGGAGTCTTTAATCTTTTAAATCCTACTCAGTTGTCTTAGGTTGCATTGTTTTCTCTATTGGGCCCTCCCCCTTTTGGGTGAAGGTCTATATGCCAAACTTGACTCCCAAGGTGAAAATTTATTTTTGGATTCCAATTCAAAACTATATTCTTACCTTGGATAATTTGGTGAAGTGTGGCTTTTCTTTCTAGAATAGGTGCAACCTTTTTGAATCTCATATTGTGTCCTTCACTCACTACTAGATTGTACCTTCTCTCGAGAGGTTTGGGGTTCCCTCTTTTTGATTTGGAATATGATTTTGGTTTTCCATCCTTCCATAGAGGTTTTGTGGGTCAAGTGGGTGTCCCCCTCATCATACCCCTCTTTGAAGCTTTTGTGGTCCCTTTTACTTTTGCACGCAACCTAGGGTTTTTGGAAAGAAAAAAATAATAGGATCTTTAGAGGCAAGAAATATTCCCCTTTTAGAGTGGCCTCCAAAATTTCATTGGTTAAAGAAAATTTATCCATGGGTATTTTGGATAACTCAATTTTTTTCTCAAGAGTTGAGGTCTCCCACACTTATTTCCTTATTGTGAGAAACTAGAATTTAAACTTTGACATCTCCTTTGACCTCTCTATCCCTAAGTCCTTGAGTGTTAGTGTTTTCTATAACCCCCTTGTTAGGTGGATTAAAACTAACTTCTATGGGGCTTCTATGGGTAACCTTGGTCCTATTGAGGGTGGGGGTGCTTTGAGAGATGATAAAGGTCACTTAATTCTTTTTTTTTCTACTCATATTGGGACCTAGTCTAGCCATTTTGATAAATCTACTGCTACCTTTAATATTATAAAAATTGTCATTCCAAAGGTTTTCCTAACATCATCATCAAAGGGGAATCATTAAATGTAATGCATTGCCTAAAGAGGGTTCATTAGACTTTATGGTCAATTGACAACCTTATTAACAACTCCATCCAAAATTTGCATGGCTTTATTGGCATTACCTTCCAATATGTGTACCATGAGGGGAATGTTTCAACTAACTCATTTACCGAACTTGGTGTCATAGTTGATTGTATAAAGGTTTGAGAATATGTGTTGTCCCTTCCCGCAAGTGTAAATTTATGTCAAGTGAATGATAGAATGGTGAGAGACAACTTTCATCCTACAAGAAACTATGCCTAGATGAAGGGATTTAATGCTTATTAATCATGAATTCTATTTGGTTCTAAGGGATCTAGTACTATTTACAACTAATTTTGTATTGTGGGGAAAATTTTAAGGGTCTAAAAGAGATGGTAAGGTCCTTGAAGATAACAGTGAACATAAGTAGTGATAGTGAAAAAGATGGGAGGCAACAAAAATAGAGTTGAACCACCTAACTACAAGGTGGTTTGTCGTAATCACATCATAAGATTTTTATGAAGGGAGGATTAATCCATTTTATGGAGAGTTTGCATGGGTATTATATTAAAGGTCTCTAAGACCTTTTCCAAGGTATTGGAAAATAAGAAAGTTTCTATGTTTGGTTGGGACTATAGCATCAACAAGGACCACATTGCTCATCTAATGGGGCTCTCAACTATTAATAGAAAAGTGTAGAGAGAAGAAAAATGGGGAGGAAGAAATACAACTATCTTTAGGGAAAATGAAAGAGAAACTATTAAAATTACACTTTAGATATGAAATGATCTCACTCTAGTTAGTCTAGGCTACTGTGGCAGAAGTTATCATGAGGTATGTTACTTTGGATGGGAGATATAAGTCTATTTGTGACCATCATCTTGTGCTTTTGAGTCATTTTCACCATAAAATGTATGTGTATTTCCCTTTTTATCTACTAGTTTCTTTGGAGAATTCCATTAAAAAATTTAGGAAGGCCCCAACCATGATTCAATTCACCAAGGTCATATGGTAATTCTAGTGAATTACATAAAAAATAACACCCCTAGAAAGGCTATCAGTTATAAGTCGGGTTACCCTTTTTGATGATAACACTATTGGTGGCTCTTCTTTTGAGTCCCTAAAGGAGGACATTCATGTGGAGGAGGAATGTAATGAGGAAGGGGAATTTGTATTAAGAGGTTTTTGGGCCTTCCTTAGACCCATGTTAGAATTAAATGTTGGAAATTCCTACATCTATGCAGTTAAAAATAGCTCTGAGGTAGAAGGCCCCTATCTCCCTCTATGTGACTAATCCAAAATGAAGAAAGAGTCCCAATAATTATGTGTGATGATATTGATGAGGAGTTGGAAGATGAGGCATAGAAGGAGAAGAGACTCAAACCAAACACCCCCACCTCTCTTGAAAAATCAAAAGGAAAAAGGTTTTGTCTTAGGGTCTATTAAGGGTGCTACTGGGGAGGAGGTGGATATGGTCTTATGACTTCCAACTGGGAGTATTTGTGCACATGTTGGGAATGGTGAGGGATATTGTGACCTCATAAAATATAATGACCAAATAGTTTTTTATTGAGATTAATCACCTAAAAAATAGGTTGGAAAACATGTATAATAAATTTGGTGGCCAAAACAATGTTATTAAGGAACAAGATGAGACCATCCTTAAGTGATGGGATGTGTTCTAGAAAATGAATCAATTTGAGAAACATATGCCAACCTAATTACAATAGCATTGGGTATAGAGAATGAGGAAAAGGAAAAAAACTCACCCTTGTGGAAAAGATCTTGAATTTGTAAAAGGGAATTTGAAGAAAATTATTCAAGTGAGTCAATGTACTGAAAGGAACAATACTATAGGGACTATGATTCTAGTTGACAAGCTAAAAGATCTCTAGAAGCGGAAAATAAAGTAGGATGTGGACACTACAATTAGACCTAGCACAAGGAGAAGAGAGAGAAAGAAGAAATCATTTGAAGTTGACAAGAATGACCTCATCGAGTTTATAAAGTTTTAGTGAGAATTTCATGTGCAAGAGTTAGAAGTAGTTGACACCTTGAAGCATTTATGAGTGGTTTGATATGTGTTTTTTCCTTTTTGGCATTGTCTTCTCTATGTTGGTGGCTCACTTTGCAAAAAAAAATTGTACTTAGGCTAAGCATTTGATGTTTTTTGTTTTATGTAATAGGGTTTTGGGGGCCCTTCAAAACCTATTTTTTCCTTAATAAAAAACATAATATAAACTAAACCCCTTTATGGTTTTGTTCATCTATGAATTCCCTTAATAAAAATGTATTACAAATCCACAAGTGTTATTTCATCTATAGACTAGAAAAAGAGATCCTAGATCCAACTATTAGGCTATTAGGATCAACTTCTTTTCAATTTTAACTCCACATTCAAACACAAACCAACTAGGGTTCGATGATTAGCTACCTCAAAGGAGAGCCAATCTCCTAGGGTTTGGTTCTCTTGAGTTGCTAAGAGAAATTTAATGTATGTTTTAACAAGCCAATTAGACATAAAACCCTAAATATGAAAATATAATTTATCATGTAGACAAAAACAAAAACTATCAAAACAAACATAGATCTGGAAAGGGGATACAGAGATGAACCTACGATAGAAAACTAGGCCTAAATTTGATAGACAAGGGTGGTAGCATCCTAGACTAGAAAATATTCTTTTACGGGATTTGTAAACTTGAGATGGTAGGTTACAATCTATTTTGTATTTCCTATGACTGCTTGTTAATGAAACCTTTAGATATGACCTGCACACATGAAAAGAGGAGAAAGGTGTTGTTGTATAGGGTCTTACCTAAGTCAAACCTCGTTTTGGTGTTTCCAAATCCACATACAAAAAATTATGATGATCAAGAGGGTGTTCCCTAGGTTGGGAAAAGGTCATTGAAACAATAATTGACTAAAATCAAATGATAAATCAAAATGTTTTCTTGTTATAAAATCCTTGTCAAAGTGATTTCCACACCATAAGTTGCCACAAAATTTGATTGATGGATGTTTGGATGGCTTGAAGACCTACAATAGGTTAGTCCACAAAATGAAATAGGTTGTTGTAGCTAGTATGTAGAGGATAACTCAATACATCTTTACAATAAGTGCATCATAATAGCTTCTTCTTCATAATTTCCTTCTATTGTTCAAATGAGAATAAAACTTGTTTCTATGTGTGTTCCAATTGGCATTTTGATTATAGGCCAACCTAGGATCTTTTTAATTCTCCAAGGATTGATACCAAAACATTTAATTTGAATTAGGCCCCTTTTAAGGTCAAGGGTGCTACCACCCCTGATCAGGTGATTTTGCCCCAAATTTATTAAGATGTTAGGGAACTTTATTTATTTTTACAATTCAACCTAAAAATTAATAATTATTACTATAATTAATGTTGTAATAAAAATAGGGTGTCAAGGTAGTGTGAAATTATCAGGGGTGATAATTTACAACACTACATTTAGCCCTCACTTTAGTGAGAATATGACCTTATGTTCATATTCACATTAAAATAATACATTCTTCTATCAAAATGTTGAAGAGACAAGATGCCACCAAGTTGAGGGGTGCACAAGCCCCCAACTCAGGATCTCATCAATCCATAATGTTAAGACAAAGATAAAGAAAATTTATCGCTTGCAAGATAAGACAAGATCCATTCATACATAGAGTAACCAATGGAGTACACATAAAAGCATGCACAAAACATTCATAAAGAATACATAATGCATGCAAGGAATACATGAAGCATACAAGGAATGCACGAGGCCAACATGTGAAATACATGAAGCAAACACATAAAATACACAGGGAAAGCACACAAAATACATGAAGCAAGCATGTGAAATACACGAAGAAAACATGCAAAATACACAAGGAAAACATGATACACACATAAATAAAACATAACACACACATGAAACAAAGAACAAAAATCCTTAGTACACAAAAACTAAAGATTTGAGTCAGCAAGGTAAAGAGACCTTGGTATATAAGGTTGTCTAAGTTACCAAGAATCATCCATAAAATGCACTATAAACATCTAAAAATACTAAATTGATGATCTACCTAGATCTACTAGCTAGCAAGCTTTGTTATAATAGGCGTCCATGCAATATGATGGGTTTAACAATGCTAGAAAACTATGTCATTCTAGTTTTCTCATGAAACACATGGATCCACTGACAAGTTGTGTTATGCTAGATGGTCATGTAAAAATTGATCAAGTTCATAGACCAGTAAGCTTTGTTATGCTAAATCCATGGACTATTTTTCCATTCACGCTTTAAGGAACACATAAAAGTTTAACATTGCGAGGGACAAATCACATCAAGTGATGTACAAAAGTTTAACATCATGGGGGATGAATCAATGTTTAATGTCATAGGGGATAAATTGATAACCATTCCTTAGAGGGAATTATAAACTATTGGAAGTTTGTGTTGTCACTGATGTCAATAGAACTTTGTTGTTGTATTAATGTCAACCTATGGAGATGCTTTGATTGGTTGTATTATGTTGTAGTTAGTAGTATCACTAATGTAAATCTCTAATGTTTCCTTGATAAGCATGCATTTGTGATGTTAAACCTCTTATGTGGTTGAGATACTGAGAAGGTGTTCTAGATGTTGAGTTTGAGTTTATGGTGCTTGGTTTCCAAGTGCTTTTGAGAAAATTTGAATAAAATAGGAAAAAATGTGGTGAAGAGTGTTTAGTGTAACAGATTGTGTTCAATGTTTTTCTCCACATTTCTTCATGGATGAAGATATGCTTGTGTGGTTTAGATATGATGATCAAATATGTTTAGAGGTGTTATATCCATAGTTTTAGGTTTTGGATCGTTGTACAAAGAAAGTTGTGTTCACCAATGTGTGAATTGTGTCAGCAGTGTTGTCTGGGAGAAATGGTTTTTCTTTGCATTTCTCTACAATTTAGATTCTGGTCTTGTGGATCTAGAAGTGTGCTTATATTGCTAGTATCTATGTTTAGTCTAAGTTGTTTGTGTTTTGGTGCTCCACAAGGTAGGATTCAAGTGTTGTAGTGTGTGAGAGGTTAGCTAGTTGTGCAAAATGAATATGTTCTTTTGGTGTATGATATTGTGAAGGAATTATTGAATTTTAGGGTGTTGATGGAATATTCTAGATTGTATTTAAGTTTTTTGCATGGTCCATGATTCATCTTTGGATCAAAGGAAGCACATACTTAATTGTTTAATGGTGTTAACATAGGTTTGGCAAAATTTGGGTGTTTGAATTGATTGTATATTTTCTTTGGTGTTTGTGGAAGCATGGAATGGTATATATAAGTGGATTTAGGTCTAAGTTAAGGTGTGGTTTGGTATGCTTTCATTCCTCTCCACCACAGGAATGCTTAGTTCCAACCTAATTTGAATTTGCACATTTGAGGTGGATAGCCAACCTTGTGAATTATTTTCAAAGTTGTGATGGTTATATATGTGTATTGAGTTGATGGAGGATGTGAGCATGAATTGTGTGTGATGTGAATTATGATGTGAAGTACGAAAGTGTGAAATTCATTGTGAGATTTAATATCTAAGAATGCTAGAAGTAGTGAGTAGAAGGTGTCTACATTCTAAAGAGAGAGTGCAGATGTTCTGGTGAAGCAGTGGTGGAACTTTCCTATTGCTCTGAGATGGATTTCTCATTGTAACAATCTTCTTTCATCTTCTTTCTAATTTGGCAATGAGCCCTTCTCTTCTCTTTGGGAAGTGAGCCCTCCAATAGTGAGCCTGTTGTATTTAGTGTTGCAATTACTTATTTTGTGAGCTAATCCTCACCATGGTTTTTCCCTTATTGGGTTTTCCTTGTAAATTTAGTGTTCTCATTGTTTGGATATGTTTTACTGTTTCTCATGTTCATGTTCTGCTAATGCATAATAAGAGTTTAATGGTTGTTAATGGTTTAAGGATTAATGTAGATTTGAATGTTAATGAGGGTTTGATGTTTTAATGTACAATTGATTCACCCCCCTCTCCTTTTTCTTATGCATTCAACAATTGGTATCAGAGCAAGGTTCCTTGGAAGAAAGATTAACCGCTTGAGGTAGATTTGGTATGGCACACAAGGAGGCTCCTTTGTTTGATGGATCTTATTATGCATTTTGGAAGACCAGGATGGAAGGTTTTCTTATTTCTCTGGGATTTGGAGTTTGGAAGTTTGTTGAAACTAGATATGTGATGCCTACAAATGGTTCAAGTACTGATAATGAAATCAAGGCATATGATAACAATGGAAAATAAAGGTATGCTCTTTTTTGTAGTATTTCTGATTCAAAACTTGTGGAAGTTATGAGTCTTAAAATTGTTAGTGAGATTTGGAAAAAGTTGGAAAGTATCTATGAAAGAGATGATAAGGTGAAGCAAGCAAAGATACATAATTTGAAGACTAAATTTGAGACCCTAAGGATGACAGAAGATGAAGATATTACATGCTACATGCATTGAGTGGATGAATATGTCAATTCCATGAGAGGCCTTGGAGGAAAACTTGAAGAAGATGAGGTGGTAAAGAAGGTATTAAGAACTCTTCCTAAAGCTTATAGTCATAAGGTTTTTGTTATTGAAGAAGCTCAAAATTTAGTTCATTATTCTAGAGATTAGTTATTTGGTGCTTTAACTACTTTTGAATTGAGAGAGTTTGGTCCAAGTGATTCAAGAAAATAGTCTACTTTTAAAGTTGGCAAAGCAGAGAAGAATGAAGAATCTGATCTAGATGAGTTTGATGAGCTAGAAGCCAATTTTGTGAGGACATTGAAAAAGGGCACTAGAAAATAAAGAGGTACATTACCTTTCAAAAAAATTAATTGTGGAAAGATAGGTCATTATCTTTCAATATGTCCAATCAAAGCTTCAAATGATAGATTTAAGGAGAATAAAGGTAAATCAATTAAGATAAGTTATTATGTTAAAGAAGATACCACCATATCTGATGATGAATTTGACTACCCTAATGATGAGGATAATGAATGCTTGTTCATGGCTCTAAATGTTGGAACCAATTCTACTAACTTTGAAAGATGTATGAAGGAATTTTCTCCAGAAGAAGGTCATAATGGAACTATGGTGACTCCTTTTCATGCTAGAGAGGACAAGAACCATAGGATTGTTGACAATGGATGCTCAAATCACATGATAGGTGATAAGAGTAAGTTTGTTAAACTTGAAAATTTTGAAGGTCTTGTTAAGTTTGGTGATGATACATCTACTCTCACAAGTAGAAATATAATAATGAATATTTACAATATGAAGTAGGCTCCAACCTACTGAAGACACCAATCTCCAAATAATTTAGTAGGAACCAACCTATAAGAGACACCAATCCCTATTGGAACAATACAACATGGAGTAGGTACCAACCTATTAGAATAGAAATAATGGTAGATTTGAGATATGACACCAATAGGCACACTCCTTTTCTTCACACTTCTACTACAACACAACTATACATCCCACTAAGTACTTTCACTGTGATCATTAATAGATGCACTTTGTTACTTTCATGGATAAATACTTGAACACATTAATTAACTGATACTCATACTCTCGATGATTCATAGATACATATATACATGACTCCACATTGACACTCTCCTATATCAACCAAGGATCCACACCAACCTAGACAACATAGGATGGACCTAAATTCAAATTACATGAAACATGTGATACAATGGTCCAATATTTCCACCAAAAACACTTGACATCTTGCATCACTAAGGGAACCTTAAGCAAGTCCTATCCTCACCCCACACACTTGAAACTATTACTGCGCACTTGTAGTCGTTATTGCACTTGCCTCAAACTCAGAATAGCTTGATGAGACTTTTGATACTTCAAACTCCTCATGCATTGAGTCACACCAGTGGAAACTCATGAATATGATAGAACTAGTGTAGGTATACTCCCCTTCCAAAATGCAAGGCTACAACACATTTTTGAAAGAAATGCCAACCATTTTAAGTAATCTCTCTATCCAAAAGATATCCTCTCGGACCACCATAAACATTTATGATTGCATACCTGAAATGGTCTGATAAATATGTGAACTATCTAATAATAGTCACTCCATGATAAACATAATACAAGATATGATTGATTCTGACAACTTGCACACTACCATCCAACACACTACAAGAACCTTTAGATTGTTGTCAATACTTGTACTCCTACAATATTTCTTCAATAACTTTGACAACCTTCACATCTGATAGCCTTGAAACCATTTGATAACCATTAACATCAACATTGACCTACTAACATCAGTTTGACATCAATGACAACCTATGCTCAACAATCTCCCCCTTTGTCATTGATGACAAATAGAAAAAATTTGGGACCACCAAAAAAACACACAAGAACAACAAAAATAATAAGTCTAAATGATTCATGTGTTGTTTCAATCACTCCCCCTATGAAAGATATGACATTGAAGAAAAAGAAAGAAAAGATAGTTATTATTTCCAAGAAATTCAACATTCACCTTCTCCAGATTTAGCATCTCCTCAATTCATCTCTTTCTCTCCCTATGATCCAGATACATTCTTTCTGAGCAATTCAACATCTTGAACTCACTTTCTCCCAACCTCATTGTTATTCTTTCTTATCAATTCAACATTTTGAGCTCACTTTCTCCCCCTTTGAAATCAATGGAAAAGGATCAACACCTATATGCTCACTTTCTCCCTTTGACTGGTATACTGCCACATCCAAAACCTTGTTTCTAGATATAATCCTCTTGAGTCTATGCACCACAATCTCTAAACAACACTCCAAAAGAGCACCAACTCTTTGTGTGGTAGGGAGATCAAGCTTGCCCTCACCTTGTGCTTTCCTCTTGAGTCAATAGGAGGGAGTAATAACTCCCAACTTTTTTTGAAGAAACTCAAATGTCTCCTTAGAAAGTGGCTTTGTGAATATGTACGTAACTTGTTCCTTTGTATCCACATATTCCAATTTGACCTCTCTCTTTGCAACCTTCTCTCTCAAGAAATGATATTTGATTGCAATGTGTTTTTTCTTGAGTGTATCAATAGATTCTTTGAAATGTTAATTACACTTGTATTATCACAAAGAATAGTGATAGGATCTTCAAACTCAACCTTCATCTCCTTTAAGTTCAACTTCATCCAAAGCACCTGAGTGTAGCATGAAGATACAACAATGTATTATGTTTCTACTATAGATAAACAAACTTATTCCTACTTCTTACTCAACCATGATACTAAACTAGACCTCCAAGGAAGAATGCACCACCGTTTGTGCTCTTCTAGTTATCTATAGAACCTACCAAATATGCATCTATGTATGTTGTGAGATTGGAATTTTCACTCTTTGGGTACCAAAGACCAAATTCTTTACTAGCTTTCAAATACCTAAATATTTTTTTTACTACCTTCATATGAGTCTCTTTAGGTGTTGCCTGAAAAATGGCAACCATTCCAACTGCCTACATGATATCTAGTCTAGATGTTGTCACATACAACAAAATGCCAATCATTGACTAGTACAAAGTTTGATCTGTCAAAGAAAACTCACCATCCTTTCTCAACTTACACTTGATAACCATAGGTTTTGCAATAGATTTTCAATCTTACATCCCAAAATTTCTTAACATCTCCTTTACATACTTGTGTTATGAGATACAAATCCCTTTGTCTGATTGAACAATCTGCAACCCCAATAAGAAAGATAATTATCCTAACATAGAAATCTCAAACTCATTATGCATAGCCTTCTAAAAAAATTTACACATTCCATCACCGCTTCCTCCAAAAATGATGTCATCAACATAGACCAAAACAATCAATATTTGTTCTCCTATTTTGATGTACAAATTGTTATCCACACAACCTCTCCAAAATCCTTTCTGCTGCAAGTATTCCTCCAACCATGCATACTAAGCTCTAGGAGGTTGTTTGAGACCATGTATAGCCTTCTTTAATCTATAAACATAATCTAGATTGTTAATGGATTTAAATCCTTTTGATTTCTCAATGTAAACTTCTTCTTTAAGTTGTCCATTCAAAAATGTTCACTTCACATACATTTGATACACATTGAAGTTCTTATAAGTTGTGAGAGCTAAAAACATCTTGATTGCCTCCAGTCTTGCTACCAGAGCAAATGTATCTTCAAATTCTATACATTCAACTTGAGCATAACCTTTACACACAATTCTTACTTTGTTTCTGATCACTTCACTTTTCTCATTCGACTTATTTTTGAACACCCACTTGGTTCCAATCACATTTTTTGTCCTTAGGCCTTGGGACAAGTTCCCAAGTTTCATTCTTCATGATCTGATTCAATTCTTCTTCCATAGCATCTATCCATCCTTGTTCATTGCTTGCTTCCTTATATGTGTTAGGTTTTATCTTTGATAGTAAAGAAAAATGTACTTGTTATTTTGATCTTTCCAAACTCATCCGGGTTAGAACCCCACTATATTTGTCACCAATAATTTGATCTTCAGACTGATTCTTCTGAAAAAACTTAGCTAGATTTTAAAAAAAAACTTCCTCTTTAGGTTCTTCAATATTTCTATGAGTGTATTCCTCTTCCTCTTCAACTTATGGAACAACAATAATATTCTAAATAGTTTCATCAACCTTTACATTTGCACTTTCAACTATCCTTTTCAATCTTTTGTTATAACATCTATAAGCTTTGCTTCTTAAAGAATAACCAAGAAAAATACCTTCATCTAATATTGAATCAAACTTACCTAGATTTTCCTCATTTCTCTTGATGTAGGATTTTCTTCCAAAAATATTTACATGCCTTACTGATGTCGATCTTCCTTTCCATAACTCATATGGAGTCTTTTATATCTTACGTCTAATCTAAAATCTATTTAGAATGTACACAATCATCTATGTAGCCTCTCTCCAATATATATTCAACAACTTTACTTGACATAACATAGTCCTAGCCATCTCTTGTATAGTTCGGTTCTTTCTTTCATCAACTTCATTTTTCTATGGTGTTTTAGGAGCAACAAATTTCCTTTGGATTTCGTGCTCTTCACAGAATCTCTCATACTTCTCCACTATAAATTCTCCACCTCTATTTGATCTTAGGACTTTGATTATTCTTCTGGTTTCATTCTCTACAATTTCGTTGAATGCTTTGAACTTCTCAAACGCTTATGATTTTTCTTTTAGATATGTAATCCAAGTCATTCTAGAATAATCATCAATCAACATCATGAAATACCTATCTTTTTGTGGACTCTTAGTCCTCATTGGTCTGCACAAATTTGTGTATATCAAATCTAATATATTTTATTTTAAAAAATCCTTAGCTGGATATCTACTTCTTGTCTATTTTCCTTCATGGCATGGCCTGCAACTGATTGATTGAGGTTTCTTGATTCTTGGCATATCCTGAACCAAACCTTTTTAACTAACTATGACAATATCATCAAAACTCATATGCCCTAACCTTCCATGCCAAAGACAACTCTCACCCTCTTGTGGAGTGTGTTGGAACTGTAAAAATCTTATGATCTCACATGTTAGTTTTACTCATAAACTTCCAAATTTGGTCCTACCGTGTGCATTTTCCACTCATATTTTCCCCTTTGTCCCATTGAATCCGTTGAGTTATGCATATTTTACATCATGGTTCAGGTTAGCATGACATTTTCTTTGTCTCCCTAACTCGTTTTTGCTAACTTTTGTGGTTTAGGGTGGTCGGCAGGACTTCTCACATGTCTTGGCGATCACATTGACGAGTGAAACCTTATCAGCATGTGTTGTGGTTATTGGGTTGAAGTCTCCCCGATCTTCTCTTGTCTTACCGACCGGTGCCTAAGTGGTCATTTCGGTGAGAGTTGGATTCCTCAGAGGGGGGTCTCAATGACTTCGTTATGTCATGCCGACCCGAAGGAGGGGTATATCGATGTAAGTTTTTTCCTCGATGGAAGCTCTCACTGAATTCATCATGTCTCGCCGATTGGAGGAATAGAATTGTCTTATCAGCATAAGTTTGGATCTTCGATGGAAATCATAGCGAACCCAAGGGTGTCTCACCAACTGAAAACTATAACATACACTTTGGTAAGACTTATGAGCTTTGGTATTATGTCTTGGCGAGCCCGTCAAGTCTTGCCAACAAAATCTAACAAATGGCTTTTGGCAAAAGTATTATGTTGTCTTGGTGAATTGGTATGTGCTTGGGTTGACTTCAAAGCCTTCGGTGAAACATTATATTGTCTACATAGGGTTTCCCCGACAGTCACAGGTTATAGCGACAAACATGAAGATGAAGGTTTCTATCGGTATAAGGACATTGATGTCTTGGTGATACATTGTGGCTCAAGGTTTTCAGCAGAATGAAGTGGCATCTACAAGAGGTCTCCCCAAGAGAAATATGCTATAGTGACTGTGAACAAAGCGAATGGAAAGCACGTGAGGAATGCACTTCGATATAACATGCAAATGGTCACGGCAAAGGCGGATAACACAAGGGAACTCGGGTAGCAGCGATTGACGTTATTTTGCCTTCGGCATACCTTCTGGGTTGTCTTGGCAAATGGTTGGTGAATAAAATAGAGATTCAAATGTTGTTGGCCGACATGTATATGTTTGATAACCGTTGCCTGCCGACATGTGAGATTTTCCCGAATTTGATGTTGGGCCGACATGGATTTTCATTATGTTTTATTTTCTAATGCTGGCTATAAATATGCCCCGAGATTGTAATTGAACAATATCAAATTTTAGATCACAGATAGATAAATTAGGCATGGCTATAGTAGGATGTTTTTCTCTTATCAGAGACTATGTGCATGATTTCAAATGGTGGTTTCAATGAAATTCAGCTGTGTGGCAGTTTTGCTTTGGTGTCAATTGTGTGTCAAGCTCATTGAAAAGCATTGTTGAGGCTGTCTCCATGTTGATTCTTTCTGGTTATTTAAATTGAGGCAACAAGTTTATTTTTAGTTTATCTATGCACATTTGTTGCATTTGTGTGGTTAATCAATTTGGTTCTCTCAAGTAGGGATTAAATCCTTTTCGATAATCATAGTAATCAGGGAGATTCATCTAGATTATTAAAGTAGAGCTCAATAATCATAATCTTGCATTATTCATACAAGTTATGAACAGATCATATGCCTGTAATTTGATCTTTTGCCAAAATAAGTTTCCCATTTCTGTTTCATTTGACTCCGCATACCCAACAAGGCACTGGTCTCAGCAATTTCATTATTTGAATTCATTCAACCTCTTTTATCTGTTAATTAAGTATTCTAGGACTTAGATCTGCAAATTGCTATCAAGTTTGATTTCATTTGTTCACTTTTATCTACCATTGTGGACAAAGCATTTCAGAAAGATAATCACAAGTTAAGTCTGCATTGTTCAAGAGAGGTACACCCGCTTAGGTCTCGCAACACCTGAAGAGTAGAAGGTTTGATTGTTTCAAACCTTGTTCTGTTACCCTGAAACGTTGTGAAAGCTTGGCAACCTTTTGTGGTTCAAACCTGCATTTTTGAGAGCTAACAGAGTGAGATACCTTTTTCCATTTAACTCACTAAGATGATAAATATCACTATTTGTCTTGTTTCCTTCCATAATCAACTCATCCGTACTTGATTTTTTGATTTCACAACCATCAACACTAAAGGATAACCGATGTCCCTTATCACACATCTAACTTACACTCAATAAATTATGTTTTAAACCTTCAACATACAAAATATCACATGCCTTTGTTTTACCACCATCAAGACTTAATGTACCCTTACCAAAAAATTTAGCAATAGAATTCTTTCTAAGGGTAACTGAACCTCCTTCAAATTCTTTGAAATTCATGAACTTACTTTTATCTCTAGTCGTGTGACTAGAGCAACTGTTGTCAATAATCCACAGGTTCTTCCTCTTCTTTTGAGTATGTAATGTTGTTTGTGCAATCAAAGACTTCTCAAACTTCTTCTCTTCTAGAACCTTTTTCTAGACCTTCTTCAAAATATCATTCTTTCCTTTCTCCGATAACGAGGAACTCACAAAATTGCTTGTGTAGTTCCTTCCAATATGCCCAAAATTGTTGCGCTTGAAACATATGATATTAAAATTGAACATGGGTGCAAATGCATTATTACTAAAAATTTTTTCCTTCTTATTGGAACTCTTCTATAATCCATACCCTTATGTCCATACTCATTACAACTAAAACAATAACCAAAAAAAACAAAACTTGACCTAGTATTGAATCCTTGTCCTTTGGATCTTCTCCTTTTGTTCCAAACTTGAACAAATTAATCATTCTAAGTCATGCTTCCATTGCTTTTCGATACCCTCTCTAATTTTTAACTTTGAAAACCGGTCACTTTTGGACTTTCCTTAGTAGATTTATCTGACTATTCTATCATCTTTTTCTTCTAATCATTAAAACCGACATTGGTTTTGTCATGCAAAACTTTTTGACCTTCCAATATCTGATCTAGGGTTTTAGTACATTTACTAAACTTCAACTGCAATTGTTGATTTTCCTTCTCAAGTTCTTTTCTGGTTGCAACAATCTCTGCCTCAAGCTTTTCACGGTCTTTTTCTTTTGTTAAAAACTTCTCTAACCATACTTCTTCAACTCTTTTTGCTTCTTCTACCTGAATCTTCAGATCAACCATCATCTTTTCTACAACCTTCAAATATTTTTTTCTAATTTCTTTTTGGTTCTTACTTCTTCTGCAATTCTGATATTCAACTTCTTAACTTCTTTTCGGCCCATAACAAATTCTCCATAAGATCTGCATCTTCTTCACCCTTTTCTTCGAAAATAATTTCAACATCACCACCGGTAGTTTCAAAAGCCATGAATACAAATTTTCCATTCTCATCTCCAGATGCATCTTCATATTCTTCTTCTTCATTTGTATAGAAACTTCCATGCTTTCTCTGTCCTTTGAATCTTCTTTGAAAGAACCTTTTCCTATTCTTTTGATCAACATTACTAGTATTCTTATGGGGACACTTAGCCACGAAATGTCCAAAATATCCAAAATTAAAACATTTGAAAGGTAATTTACCTTTGTACTTACTAGAACCTCTTTGTAGCTTTTTGACAAAATTTTCTTCTTCCAGATCTGATCCATACTTAGAATCTTGACAACCTTGCTTCACAGATACTCTAAAAGTAACTTATTTTCTTATAGAATCTTCATTATCAAATCTCATCTCAAATGCAATTAATGCTCCATGCAACTCAATCAATTTTAATGTATTCACATCTTTAGCTTCTTCTATAGCATAAATTTTAGGATCAAACCTTCTAGGTAAGGATTTGAGCACCTTCTTTACAACAATCTTCTCTAAAGTTTCACCATGACCTCGAATATGATTTACAATTTCTCCAACCCAAAGCATAATTGTAGCAATGTTCTCATCTTCTTTCATCCTTAGACCTTAAAACCAAGCTTTGTAAGTTTGCAACTTTGCTTCTTTGACTTTGTCATCACCTTCATAGATAGTTTCCAATCTATCCCATGTATCCTTTGATGTTCTGCAATCTTTTACTTTTGAAAAACCAGTGTTAGTCAAACCACATAAAAGATAATTTTTGGCATTAGCATTGATTTCATAAGCCCTC
This sequence comes from Sequoia sempervirens, assembly GCA_007258455.2. Lineage (NCBI taxonomy): Eukaryota > Viridiplantae > Streptophyta > Pinopsida > Cupressales > Cupressaceae > Sequoia > Sequoia sempervirens. The sequence continues at coordinate 69,813 of VDFB02092938.1, read as the reverse complement.
TTTCCAATCTAATCCTTAAAAGGGTTATTAGGAATTTCATACCCCTCTATAATAGAACTCCATAAGTCCATACCTAAAGCCATCAAATATGACTTCATCCTAACTTTCTAAAAAGAAAAATTAGATGCATCAAAAATTGGTACCAGGGAAAACTTTAGTGGCGAATTCTACGAATTGGCCAAGTCGAAATTGGCGAATTCTCGCTCTGAACAGGGTGTCCAAATCACCCATATTTTACAAAGTATAGGTCCAATGCATGTCCATTCACCAATGAGTTTTTTTATGAGGCATATTTAAGCAACAAATTCACCATTGTCAAACTACACATTTCAATTGGACTGACTAATATTTTTTCCTGGAATCCCAAAAGCATTTAATGAAACACCTACATATTCGTCAATACTATTAAAACAACATTGTATCAGGACCCATTTTGCCAATTAAAATTTACAAATAGTTGCTTATGAAGACCTATTTTGTGAATTAAAATTTATAAAAAGTTGCTCATGAGGACCTATTTCGCCAATAACATTAAAAAATAATTACATTTGAGGACACATTTCACCTTGAAAATTACAACGTATCGTTGTATAAGCATGCAAGATTTGCCAAATTTATAATATACCATTTAAAAAAAATCATTCGCCAAATATAAGCACACAGAAATTCGCCAAATATGGAATCATGGATTGATATAAATACAATCGAAAGTGTCATTTATTTTTACACATTTTGTTTGGTTCTGAGGTTCTACTTCTCCATTCGAAAGTCATTGAAAGCTGAAAAACGTAGACTTAAAAGGTGAGTGATAATTTCTTCATAGTGTTATTAGTTATAATAATAAGTTTTCTTTATCTCTTTTCCATTCTTGCTTCAACAAAGTGAACCTTAGAAGTTAGAACCAAACTCTGAAGTTTCAAAGTTTTTAAAACCTCCAAACCACCAAGTAGAAAGATGACCAAGAAAGACTTGCAACTCAACAAAGTGAACTATCAACCAAGTCGGGGAATCACATATTTATGAAAATTTAGAACACTGTGACAAGGTTATATAACTATGAGGACTAGCGACTAAGTTTAGGAAAAGCCAAAAATTTTATATTATACTCTATGGTATTGAATTTGATATGTGATTTATTATTAATCCATACTATGAACAAAAATAAATACAATCCAAAGTATCATTTATTCAGAATTCAGCCAAAACTGAAAACGTAGACTTAAAGGTGAGTGATCATTTCTTCATAGTGTTATTAGTTATAATAATAAGTTTTCTTCATCTCTTTTCCATTCTTGCTTCAGCAAAGTGAACCTTAGAAGTTAGAACCAAACTCTAAAGTTTCAAAGTTTTTGAAACCTCCTATGATATCCAAAATGTCTAACCCTTTCTAAGAAACTAAAATGCAATGGAAAAACATAAGGAAACACCTCAAGATTAGCCTAAGAAATTTGTAAGTGCAAAGAGAAAAGTGTAAAATGATGACAAATGGATATACCTTCCTTCTTGCAGCTAAAACTCCTTGGTTGGCCCTTGATTTTGATGTGCTTTGTATGCTCCTTGATGGCTCTTGATGTGGCTAAATGAAGGATTTGACTATATGCTTGGATGTAAATGCAAGTGAATGTAATTGAAGGCCAGATGAGTGCACAAAATGGAAGTATTTAGTTGCAAAATGGCTAAGTCTCCTAAATGCCTTAGAAAATGGGGTATTTATAGAGAAACTTGAGAATTCAATGGTTGGGATTTATCCAACAAGGCCAAGATGAAGGGCTAAGGTGAGTTGAGGACTCACAAGCCCTCACATCTTGACATGTGGATTGTGGGATGGCTAAGGGTGAGATGATTTGTAGGTGATGTGGAAGGGAGGTACATGATGTGGAGGAAGGACAAGTACCTTCCAAGTACATTGGGAGATGAGAATATTCCTTGGAGGAATAAATGTGAATTAAAAATTTAGATGCTTGGGAGAATCTAGTGGATAAAAGAGGATCTTCAAAAAGGTGGAAATTTGTCACATGTGACTTGATGTGACAAGTCAAATATTCTAGAAGTTGCATGGGAAAAGGGGATTCTAGAAGGAATAAAATGTGAATTAAAAATTCACATGGGGAAGAGGGGAACCTAAGGTGAATAAGAAGGAATTAAAAATTCCTTAGGGGATGGGGAGAGTTGACTAAGGTACTAATTAGGTTTAACTAATTAGTAATTAGAGGATAATTAGGGGTTAATGAGGATTAGAAGCCAACTTTCAAAAGTTGGAGGATGTGACACATCCTAATCAAGGATTAGGCATGTGCACATTCTTAATGAAGAGATAATGAGATGGATTAGGATTAATTAAAAATGACATGTGAGGAATTAAATAAATGTAATATTTATTTAATTCATTTGATGAAAAGAGGATTAAGGTACCTTAGGGATTTGAGAATTAAGGATATTAATTAAATAATAGTAATATTACTTAATTAACTCAGATAAAGGATGCTTAGATGAAAAGTGATAAATTTGGATAAATTAAGTGTCCAAATTTGGATGTCTACATTTTTCCCCTCTTTGAGATGGTGTTACGAAGTAGCATCATTTCAAAGAATATTAAAATATAGAACCCAGAAGGAGATGGTTAGATTGGAAAAGATGCCCCAGTCATCAAAGGGATGACTAGGAAGAAATATGATGGGGGTGAAGATGAAGGTTAGGGATTGAGGATGCCCCCTTAAGAGGACATGTAGGTTCAAGAGAACATGGATGTGCTCTTGAAATGGATGAGATGATGAAATGGGAGATGAGGAAGGGGATCCAAAGGGATGGATATGAAAGGATGAAAATGCTATAGGAGGTTGGGAAGCACAAATGGATGCAAAGATGAAGACGATGTTGCCCCAACCAAGCTACAAGTGAAAAATGGGTGGATGAAGGATGGAGTGTTGTCAATGAGGGAATGAGAGATCACAAAACAACGTGAGGATAGGGAAGGATACATCCCAAGGAGTGGTATTGATGAGGGAAGGATACATCCCAAAACACCATGAAAGGATAGGGAAGAATACCTCCCGATGAGTGTTGATGAAAGTGTTGTTGACGAGGGAAGGATACATCCTAAAACAACACCGAAGGGATATGGAAGAATACAGCTGGATGATGATGATGATGATGAGGATGATTGGATCAAGGCTTGTAACAAGACTGGGAACAAGACCAAGGATATGATTAGGTGATTTGGGCTAAATGGAATGGATGGGGATTGGGTAGAGATGTGTGATGAGGATGAAGGAGGAATGGATGGGGGGGTTGATATATAAGAGGATTCAGGATGCATGCAAGACGATAGAAATGAAATGCAATCCTAATGAAATTTTCCATCTTCAGAGCACTGATTTTTGCTATAACATCAGACACCAAGTGCCAGGGTATGTGGAACCAAGGCATATTAGTGTCTAATGCATGAAACAAAAAAACAGACAAGAAGTATATCCCAACACCCCAAAGTCACAAAGACTGTGGTCGGGCCAGGTAGTGAGATAACCACAAGCACAAAAGGATGTCCCAGCGTAACACAAGACCTTGGGGATCTTGGTGGGTACTACATGGGGCAACCAAGAAGACAAAAAATAGATATAAAAAAGATCAAGATATGCCCCTATGTTGACCAATCAAAAAACACCATAATATGATGGATCATGGCGGCCTTGACAAGTGATGATAGGGAGTTCAAATGATAAACAAAAGCCAAATGTATCAAAATATCACAATCGAGTTCAAACGTCCTTTGCCATAGCATCAAAAGGGATGGATGGGGTTGATGAGGTCTGTTAGGAAGGATGCATCCTGTTGAGACCAAAGATGATGGATACTAAACTAAAAGATCATTATGACGCGAAATGCTCAAAATTGATTGGATCTCATGATACAAGTGGATCTCGTTTGTGAAGAACTGGCTAGATAAGGGCATAGCTTGATGACACAACACAAGGAAGACAAGACACAAAACTGACACACCCTAAAGACCTAGGGGCTCGGGGGCCAATCAAAGATTAGCCTTGCCTACGTGAAAGCGCTAAGCCCTCATAGTTTGGTAAAAGGTTGTCAACTAACCATGGATAAAAGTAGAAAGAGGATGATGAAGACTAATGATAGATGACAAGGACTGGAGAGACAAAAGCAAAGACTAATGATAGACGATAAAGGAGTGGATGGAGAAAGCAAAAAGACCAACACTAGATGATAGAGGAGCCCCGGGGGTGGATCAAGTGATCGACCTTGCCTATGTGAAAGTGTAGGGGCAACGTAGTTTGACCAAAGACCAAAGATAAATGATGGATAAAGGATGATGATAGGATGAGTGAGTGGAGGATGATGATAGGATGAGTGGATAAAAAGATGGGACTGATATGATGAGATAGGATAGACCTATTGGATTGGATTGGGTGATGACGATCACATAAAGCTCAGGGATGGGATAGTTATCCAAATCATTAAAATGACTTGGGAGGATGAGATGATAGATAGATGAGTGACGAAAAGTGACAGGGGATTGGAAAGATGTGGAAGAGAAACAGGAGGGATGACGATTAGATAAATGGCGTTGGGTTGCATGGAGGGAGGCCTATAGCTAGATACCAATCACAAGGGATTGTGAGATGGGATGAGATGGGATGAGGATAAAGATGAAAGAATGGATAGAGATATAGGGATGGGGGATGGGAGGGATTGTTTGAATGGATAGGAAGATAAGGATTGGGAGATGAAAGGGATGCTAGGATAGATAGATAGGAATATAAGGATGGGGAGATGGAAGGGATGCTGTGATAGATGGATAGGGAGATAAAGGGATGTTATGATAGATGATGTCTCCAAGGACTATCTCACAAAGGAAGCAAATGCCCCCACTCTAGACATGTCATATACGAGGAGGCATGAGGGATGGAAGACGATTGGATAGGAAGATAAAGGAGATAATTAGATGAGGATAGGATGGGTGCCCAAGGAATACAACAGAGCATGGATGAAGGGAATGTATACCAAGAGGTGGCCAAAGCATGTATAGATAGGTGTCCCTATTTTGATCAAGATCACAAGAAGGATGGAGGGATGGGAGAAAAATGGGATATGATGGTAGGAGATGGAAGATAGGTGGGATGATGGGTTTTATGAAGAGGATGGATAACAGGAAGACGGGTGAATAGCTGGAAGCATAGTGGATGGAGGGAATGCATATCAAGAAGTTGCCCCCAAGTGCAGATGGGGACTTACGCATGACACCTGTTTGCCAAGTTTTCATCATGGTACTGATCCAAGGCACTTGTTTGCCAAGTTTTCACCATTGGATGGATTATTTCTCTTTACTCTTTTATTTTTTTAATTTTTTTGTATTTTTTGGATTTTTTTTTGGATTTTTTTGACTTTTTGGATTTTTGGATAGTAGGGGGATGAAAATGGATAAGGATAGGGATGTGGATAAGGGAATTTAGAAGATACATGATAAGGATATGGATGAAGGACTCAAGCATCAAGTTCTATATGAGGTATTAAAAGCCTATGTCTGAACCGATTGTTGGATGTTAGTACAACCTTATTAGGATAAATGGATTATGCAAGAGGATGAATTAGAGGGATTTGAGAGGGGAGATACATGAGATAATGGATGGGATGCTACAAAGGGTATGGATGGAATGATGGGGTGGATATGTGATGGGGAGATGTGTTCATGACCAAGATTGGCACATGTGGTGGTGGATGTGAAAAGATAAGAGGATTAATGGATGGAGAATGTGTTGATAATGGAGGAGATGGGGTAGTGAACTTTGGAACATAAGGACCCAAAATAGACTTAGGAGATGACAGGGGTGTATGACTAGCTTTTGGATTACTAACTTTGGATGTTCTTATAGATTTTTCATTTGATGGAATTGCATTTTTTTTTTGGGGATCCACATGGTTTTGATATTTGCTTTGGTGGGCCTTTGTGGCCTATGGATTTGATTTAGATTTAGATTTTTCTTCTCTTCACCATGTCTTTTGGAGGGGACATGGGGAGCCTTAGATTCATGTGGATGCTTGGATTTATGCATTTTTTCTTTAATAGCCAAATTGCTTTTAGTAGCAATGGGATGGGTGTGAGGAGATGGATGATGTGGAGTGATGGAGGTAGGAGTATGCGGATTATGTGCAGATGGAGGATGTTTAGGTATGTTCCTTTGTTGATCCTGATTATAGGATATGTGAGAGGGATGTTTATGACAGATGAAATGGATAGGTGTTGGATGGATGAAAGGATCAGACGGAGGAGGTGATCTTGGGATATATGGACCGAAAGCAGTCATAGTGGGTAGAGGGACATAAGAACCCAAGATGGATGGAGCAAATGAAGGGTGGGAGATGGTGGATGGAGGGATGTACGGACCCAAAATGGATGGAGAAGATGAAGGAGGAATATGGACGATTGTTTTTAGACGATACAATAGAGGAGGAAGGATGGCAGCATATGGTCTGGTGGAGCGATGGGAAGAGCTGACATTTCTTTTGGAAAAGGCTTGTTGAGGATGTCTAGAGGTTGTACCAACATCTTTAGATTATGAGTCATGGGAAATAAGTCCAAGACCTTGCATACAGATTTGTTCTTTGACTTGGATGGGCTCCAAAATACCTTGCTCATGAAGGCCTAGACCTTTTCCTTGATAGTTCATTTTCTTGAGCATGTGATCCATGATAGGATTTGTGTTATGCTAAAAACATGATGCGATGCGAGTCCATTATTAGGTGGAGGATGGTGGGTGGTATATACACTGTGTTTTTCTTCTGTGAGGAGGCCACCATGGAAGAATGTGAGGGTACCAAGGGGATTTTGTGGGGAGGCGATGATGGGGGATCATGAGAGGGAGATGATGGGATAGCAGCATTTGGATGGGTGGTATCAGGAGAGGGATCAAGGGATATGATAGGATTTGGATTTGTGATAGTGGGCTCATGTGATGGAGATGGAGATGGAGCAGTGGAAGCTTGAATGACAAGGGGATCATGGGATGGAATGGATGGGGGACTGTGATCTTGAGGTGGACTAGATGGGATGGTAGGATCTTGATCTGGAGAAGGGGATATGTTGGCATGCTTTGGATTAGACTCTTTGCATGACTCATCTTGTGTAGATGGTAGGATGATAGAGTGTTCTTCAAGTTGGGGAGATGGAAGGATGGAGGATTCAAAACATTCATGGGATTTGATGGGTTCGATGATTCTTGGGGTAAGAGTTGGGTCAATGGATTCGGTAGATGTTATGGAAGGAGATGGGGGCTCAGTGGATTCAGAGGATGTGATGGTAGGAGATGGGGGATCAATAGATTTAGAGGATGTGATGGTAGGAGATGGGGGCTCAATAGATTTAGAGGATGTGATGGTAAGAGATGGGGGCTCAATAGATTTAGAGGATGTGATGGTTTTGATGGTTTGAGTGGTGCTAGGGGTGGTACCATCAATGACAGGGGTTGGGTGGAGAAGGGTCTCATCTCTAATGACCATGGATGATGGGTTGGGATGGCATGATTCCATAACTTCAAGGTGTGGAGTGGGAGATGTCTTCTTGGTTATAAGTCCTTGGAGAACTTCTGGGGTGAAGAACTTGAATGCTCTAGTCTGAGATGGCGTGGTAGGAGTGGATGAAGGATTATGGATTGGTGGACTAGGATTAGATGGGGGAATGGGATTGGATGCAAAACTGGAAATAGATGGGGGATTAAGGTTAGATGAAGGGTTAAGATAAGGGGATTGGAATGGTGAATTAGGACATGAGGATGCAGGTGGTGGATTGTAGTAAGGGTATTGGGATGGTGGATTAGGATGGGAAAATTGAGATGGCAGATTGAGATAGGGAAATGTGGATGTCGGATTAGGATAAGTTGATGTGGATGTTGGATTAGGATAGGAAGGTACGAATGTAGGATTAGAGTGGCAGTGGCATGGAAGATTAGGGTAGTGGGTATATGCGGATGAAGGATTTAGATAGGAGGATGTGGATGGGGGATTAGGATAGGGGTATTGTGATGGCAGACTAGGATAAGAGGATGATGTAGATGAAGGATATGATGGATATCCCTTGTCAAAGGTAGCATAAGCAACATGATTAGGCATGGATGAAGACATAATGGGATAACTCAAAAGGGTGATTGGATTTTGGAAAGTGGGTGGAGAAAGCTTACTAGCAATGATAGTGTCAAGGGAATCTATGTCATATTCTTCTTGATTGACAAGACTTTCATTATCATTGTCAATGTAATTAGGGTTTCCCTTGACCACTATTGATGGAGGATAAGGATTCATGATGGTGAAAGGATAAAGAGGATGGGTCAATGATTTGGGATGGAAATGGACTAAAGCTCAAATCAAGATTTAGGTTAAGCTCATATTTGGATTGGAATAAAGCTTAAATTAGGATGATTAGATGATGTGATGGGATTGATTCTGACGATCGACACCAAATCTGCTTTGAGATGGAAGTAGATTGATTAGGTCGAAGGTGATGTGATTGGATTGGATCGATCAATGATTGATAAGATCAATTGATGGATAGGATAAGATGACGAAAGAGGTTGCAAATATCGTTCAAAGATTATCTTAGATGACTTAGGATACTGATTGATCGAATAAAAGGATAAATGGATGATTATGGCACCGAATCCACTTTGAGATTGAAAATGGATTGATTGGGCCAACAATAATGATTATCTTAGGATGGATGACAATCCTAAGCGGATGTTGATGATGATGATCAGATCAGACACTTAGGTCAATTTGGATAATAACTTGAAACAAAGTTCAAAGGATTTGGATGGGGAAAATGATGATTTCATTGGAGAAATGGATGAAGAAATACCCAAAATGAGCAAATGATTAATCGGGACGGATGAATGACTATTCGGAATGAGTAAATGACTGCTCACAATAGACGAATGATTCTTAGAATGAGAAGATGAAGGTTTGGAAGAGATGAAAGATTACTTGGAATGAGTAAATGATTGATCAGGATTGTTGAATGAGAGTTTTAAATGATGAAAGGAGGTTTGAAATGGATGAACGTTTACTCAGAACGAGTAAATGGATGATCAAAATTGCAGAACAAGAGTTCAGAATGACAAAAGGAGGTGTGAAATGGATGAATGTTTACTCAGAATGAGTAAAAAAATGATCAGAATGAGGAAAGGAGGTGTGAAATGGATGAATGTTTAATCAGAATGAGTAAACGAATGATCCGAATGAAAGAACGAGAGTTCAAAATGATGAAAGGAGGTGTGAAATGGATGAAGGTTTACTTCGAACGAGTAAACGGTTGATCGGAATCGCCAAACCAGAGTTTGAGATGATAGATGAAGGTTAAAAATATATGATTTTTTACTCGGAATGGGGAAACAGATGATCAAAAAGGGAGAATAACTATTCAGAATGGATGAATGAAAGGTTGAAATGACTAAAGCTAAGATTAGGGTTTTGGTTAAGCTCATATTGGGATTAAATTAAAGCTTAGATTAGGATTGAATTGAAGCCTATAATTATTGGAGGATGTTATGGGATTGATTCTACACCAACTTCCAGAGTTTAAGGGCCGTAAGGTGTTGACAATCAGATTTTTCTAGATTTGGCAATTTTCAAAATTTGTCAAATTCTTCCATTTTAGGAAACCTTATGGGTGTACTTTTGAGAGTCCAATTTTTTCTCAAAAAATACCCAAAAAAAAGATAGGATGAATTGCCAACTAATATCCCAAATTTGAGACATGCATTTCGTGTTATGGACAAAAATGATTTTTCAAAATGTTGGAAAAAAACACTAAATTGCGATTTTGAGGGTCAAGATGAAAGTGAGGCCCCAAAAAATGTGGAAAAATGGGGTCTGAGGGACTTCTAGTCATTGAGAATCCACATTCCATCTCATAACGCAACCACCTATAAAATTTTAGCTCAAACGGACACCCAAGTCAAAAGTTATGGCCTCTGGAAGTTTTGGCACAAAAATCAAAATTCTCAAAATGAAGTCTAGGTGATTGGGATGGATGATTTGATGTTAGATATAGACTTTAATGATGTTCTAAGTGGAACTTATGTGATTTTGGTGATGGAACGATGATTTTCAGAAAAGTGTTGATGATGGGCAAATGGGTGCTCGGAATAGATGAATGACTCTCAGAATGAGCAGAAGAAGATTCGAAATAGATGAACGAGTATTAAGAACGAGTGAACGAGTGCTCATAATTAGGATTGGATTGAAAGATATGATGGGATTGGTTTCACCAGTTCGATTTGGGAACTAGATATGCTTGTTTTCCAAATCTCTCACAGAGGGGCGTCTATGCCCTACTAGGGCGACTGTGCCCCCTCCTAGGGCGTCTATGCCCTACTGGGGCAACCGTGCCCCCTCCTGGGGTGTCTGTGCCCTACTTGGGCATCTGTGCCCCTTCTTGGGGCATCTGTACCCTATTGGGGTGTTTGTTCCCCCTCCTGGGGTGACTGTGCCCTACTGGGGTGACTGTGCCCCCTCCTGGGGCATCTGTGCCCTCACAGAGGGGCAGATTCACTCCTTTTTAGGGTAGATTTTCCCCACTATGGGGTGGACTTTTTAAGTGGGTAAATTGGCTGTTAAAATGAAGAGACGGGTGATTGGAATGGGGTGTTGGATAATCAAATTAAGGAAATAGATGATCGTATTTGGAAAAATGATTGGAATGGATGAATGGTCAAGCACTTGAAACTAATGATTGCTTATAATGGATGAATGATTGAAAGTTTGAAATGAGTAAACAATTAATTGGAAAAGATAAACAACTCTTAGAATGAGGAGATGGATGCTTGGAATGGATGAAAGATTACTCAAAATGAGTGGGTGGAAGATTTGAAAAGGATGAATGATTACATGGTCAAACAAATGTTGGAATGGCCAAACAAAGGTTTGGAATGATAAAATGGAGCTTTGGAATGATAAAATGAAGGTTTTCAGAGGTTTAGAGTGACAAAACGAAGGCTTGGGATGATGAGATAATGGTTGGGAATTATTAAATGATGGTTTAGAGACTAAACGGATCCAAATGGGGTGATTTTGGGTGTTCAACAAGGAAAATTTTCCCCTCTGCAGTAAATCAGGGGCGTAATTTCCCCACTGCAAAAAATCAGGGGCATAATCGCCTCACTTCAAAAAATCAGGGGCGTAATCGCCTCACTGCGGAAAATCAGGGGCATAATCACCCCACTACAGAAAATCAAGGGTGTAATCATCCCACTGCGAAAAATTAGGGGCATAATCGCCCCACTGCAGAAAATTAGGGACTTGGTTTGATGAAAATGACTATGGTAAGGACTTTAAAATGACAATGATAAGGCTAATTTGTCAAAAATTTCACTGGTTTCTCACAAGAAAACACTTTCAAGCAAACACAATCCTATGATTAGTGTTAAGGGTATGGCCAAAGATGTCTTAATCTAGGATGCACAAGGTGTCTAGGGAGTCCTCGATATACTCTCGGTACGTGAGACACAACCATGAACACCAACCCATCACAAGCGTGAGTCAGGAACCCCAGCAAGATACTGAAGGGCTTAGACCAACTCTTCACATCTATCTAGGTATCACCCTAGCTTCGACGCTCCACCAATTACGATGTGACTAGATTGGGGTATAGCTTTCACTCTCCCCCTTTATATACCCTGCCAGTACGCGTGGTTGGAATCATCCCTTAGGGTGATGAAATCCCCAAGCAGGTCCCACTAGAAAGAAAGCACTAATTGTTTCCAACTACTCCCCAGGCTCACATGAAGTGCAAGGGGAAATCGAAAACAAGCTAATGCTCCCTTTAGGTAATAGAAAAGATAGTCACAAGTAATGAATATTACTCCCCCTAATTAAACTATGTTCTTAGATTAAGGCAAACAACAAGGATATTTTAAAAAGTTTGAGTGAACGGATAGCCTTGCAAGCAAATGTTAGATGTTTTATCCCACTTTCTTCATCAACTTCACAAGAATATGATGTAAAAAGTTAGCAAAAAACACCAATATCCTTGCAAGAATAGTATTAGGGGGTTAATACTTGAAAATAGCAAAAAAATGAAGCCAAAATGATAGTTTTACCTTTCAAAATGTGTTGCTTTGTGGTGACAAGGGGGTGCAGTCACCCTTCTACAGTAAATCAGGGGCATAGTCGCCCTTCTGCTGAAAATTAGGGGTCCAGTCGCCCCATTGCGAAAAATCAGGGGCGCAGTCACCCCACTGCGAAAAATTAGGGGCATAATCACCCCACTGCGAAAAATCAGGGGCCAGTCGCCCCACTGCGAAAAATCAGGGGCGCAGTTGCCCCACTACAGAAAAGTGTTAGCACAAAAAATTCAGCCCAAAGGGCATAGTCACCTTTCTACAAAAAAAGTGTTAGCCAAAAATTTTGGTCAAGGAGGGGGCGTAGTCGCCCTTCTGCAGAAAATCAGGGGCGCAGTCGCCCTACTACAGAAAATCAGGGGCATAGTCACCCCATTGTGAAAAATTAGGGGCGCAGTCACCTCATTGTGGAAAATCAGGGGCGTAATCATCCCACTGCAGAAAATCAGGGGCGTAGTCACCCCACTACGAAAAATTAGGGGCATAATCGCCCCACTGCGGAAACTTAGGGGCACAATCACCCCACTGTAGAAAATCAGGGGCGTAATCACCCCACTATGGAAAATCAAGGGTGCAGTCGTCCCACTGCAGAAAACCAGGGGCATAGTCGCCCTTTCGCAATGTATTCCTACAAAAAACTTAACAACAACAAACGTGAAATATAGGAACCCGCTTGTGGGTCCCATCAGGCATGCCAAAAATGTGATATCCAAAATGTCTAACCCTTTCTAAGCAACTAAAATGCAATGGAAAAAATAATGAAACACCTCAAGATTAGCCTAAGAAATTCGTAAGTGCAAAGAGAAAAGTGTAAAATGATGACAAATGGATATACCTTCCTTCTTGCAGCTAAAACTCCTTGGTTGGCCCTTGATTTTGATGTGCTTTGTATGCTCCTTGATGGCTCTTGATGTGGCTAAATGAAGGATTTGACTATATGCTTGGATATAAATGCAAGTGAATGTAATTGAAGGCTAGATGAGTGCACAAAATGGCAGTATTTAGTTGCAAAATGGCTAAGTCTCCTAAATGCCTTAGAAAATGGGGTATTTATAGAGAAACTTGAATTCTCTAGAGAATTCAATGGTTGGGATTTATCCAACAAGGCCAAGATTAAGGGCTAAGGTGAGTTGAGGACTCACAAGCCCTCACATCTTGACATGTGGATTGTGGGATGGCTAATGGTGAGATGATGTGTAGGTGATGTGGAAGGGAGGTACATGATGTGGAGGAAGGACAAGTACCTTCCAAGTACATTGGGAGATGAGAAGATTCCTTGGAGGAATAAATGTGAATTAAAAATTCACATGCTTGGAAGAATCTAGTGGATAAAAGAGGGTCTCCAAAAAAGTGGTAATTTGTCACATGTGACTTGATGTGACAAGTCAAATATTCTAGAAGGAATAAAATGTGAATTAAAATTTCACATGGGGAAGAGGGGAACCTAGGGTTAATAAAAATGAATTAAAAATTCCTTAGGGGATAGGGAGAGTTGACTAAGGTACTAATTAGGTTTAACTAATTAGTAATTAGAGGATAATTAGGGGTTAATGAGGATTAGAAGCCAACTTTCAAAAGTTGGAGGATGTGACACATCCTAATCAAGGATTAAGCATGTGCACATTCTTAATGAAGAGATTATGAGATGGATTAGGATTAATTAAAAATGACATGTGAGGAATTAAATAAATGTAATATTTATTTAATTCATTTGATGAAAAGAGGATTAAGGTACCTTAGGGATTTGAGAATTAAGGATATTAATTAAATAATAGTAATATTACTTAATTAACTCGGATAAGAGGATGCTTAGATGAAAAGTGATAAATTTGGATAAATTAAGTGTCCAAATTTGGATGTCTACACCTCCAACCCACTAAGTAGAAAGATGACCAAGAAATACTTGCAACTCTACAAAGTGAACTATCAACCAAGTCGGGGAATTGCATACTTATGAAAATTTAGAACTCCGTGACAAGGTTATATAACTATGAGGACTAGCGACTAAGTTTAGGAAAAGCCAAAAAATTTATATTGTAGTCCATGGTATTGAATTTGATATGCAATTTATTATTAATCCATTCCATGAATAGAAATAAATACAATTGAAAGTGTCATTTATTCAAAATTCAGCCAAAGCCGAAAACGTAGACTTAAAGGTTAGTGATCATTTCTTCATAGTGTTATTAGTTATAATAATAAGTTTTCTTTATCTCTTTTCCATTCTTGCTTCAACAAAGTGAACCTTAGAAGTTAGAACCAAACTCTGAAGTTTCAAAGTTTTCGAAACCTCCAACCCACCAAATAGAAATATGACCAAGAAAGACTTGCAACTCAACAAAGTGAACCATCAACCAAGTCGTGGAATCACATAGTTATGAAAATTTAGAAATCTGCGACAAGGTTAGTTAACTCTGAGGACTAGCAACTAAGTTTAAGAAAAGCCAAAAAAATTATATTGTATTCCATGGTATTGAATTTGATATGTGATTTATTATTAATCCATTCCATGAACAAAAATAAATACAATTGAAAGTGTCGTTTATTTGGAAGTCAGCCAAAGCTGAAAACGTAGACTTAAAGTTGAGTGATCATTTCTTCATAGTGTTATTAGTTATAATAATAAGTTTTCTTTATCTCTTTTCCATTCTTGCTTCAGTCTTAAAGATGATATTGAGTAGGTAATGGGATCTATATTATTATTCTTTGTCCTTAAACAAGAAGACATTTTTTTCCAATTTTTATTCGAAGTGAGATGAATATGTCGAGCAAATTGAGCAACAAGGGTAAGGCTCTTGCTGCTCCTTAAGGTGGTGAAGAGACTCATGTCACTTCTCAAACTCCTTCTACTCCTCAGGGTGGTAAGGCTCCTGCTACTCCTCAGGGTGGTGAAGAGACTCTTGTCACTTCTTAGACTACTTCTACTCCTTAGGGTGGTAAGGCTCCTGCCACTCCTGAGACTCCTATCGCTCCTTAGGGTGGTGAAGAGACTCCTATCGCTCCTCAGGGTGGTGAAGAGACTCCTGCCACTCCTTAGGCTCCTCAGGGTGGTGAAGAGATTGGGAGGCCATCAAAACACCCAAAACTTAGATGTACCATACAGTCTTACTTTGCAATTGCCAAAGGTTCTAATCCATCAGGTCAAGATGGAGCTACATCATCAACTGTTCCACCAAATATTGGTAGCATTTCCAATACCTCACCGCCACCAGAAGGTCAAGTTGAGATTGTGATTGATTTAAATCAAAATGTATCAAATCAGGATAGCAATATCGCAAAAGATGTTCCAAGTGATACCTTGGGCTCGGTTAGCCAAAATGAGATAATTGACTTGGATGAGGATGATGATGTTGGTAGCAAGAAAATGAAAAATAAACCAAAAAGGGGGCGTGAGTGGGAAATGACAAGGAGTTTTCAACTTGGTTGGTTGTCAAAATACCCATTCATGGTATCAGTGGGGATTGGCAATGCAAATGATATTGAAAAGGAAACATTGGCCAAATTTAATATTTTTAGTTGGAAATGTGGAAGAGCCAAGATGTTGTAGCTAAAGATTGACACTATAGAAAAGAATATCAGTAAAGTTTATGAAAAATAAATCATAGACGGAAAGGGAGAATCAATCATACGATGGAAATCAAAGGAAGAATGTCTTCATGTTAAGTATGTCGTGGATTATGAAGAGCATGAAAAAAGAATGGTGAACATTGCTGCATGTAAAGGTACACTTGAGGCTCAATTTGGAAAAGCAATGGAATGAGAAAATCTGTCAAAAACTGTTCAAATGAGTGTTGTTTTTCATATTTTGTCCAAAGGGTGTCCTATGATAGACTACCAAGAATATTCTGGTTTATTATCTTATTTGAATGTTCCTCACTATCCCTTGTCACATTGGTCAGTAAACGTTGGATGGGATTGGGCAAACTGTCTTGTTGCAGTGGAAAAGGAAGATTTAAAGGATAAAGTAAAAGAGTCAAATTTCATTGCATTATCTTTAGATGAAGTTATTGTGGTAGACAATACTTCTTGGGTTTGTATGCATTTGTATACTATACAAAATGTTCACCAAGCTCATCTTCTTTGTGTTCATAAAATGAAGAATAGTTCAACAGTGCAAAATATATTTGAACTAGTTAAAAAATCTTTGAATGAAATTGCAGGTATGGATAAGTTGACAATTGCAAAAAAGTTGGTGTGTGTAGGAGCTGATGGAGCTGCAGTGATGCAAGGTCAAAGGACCGATGTTTGCACAAATTTACAAACTACTTGTGTACCATACATGCTTGGCATTCACTGCATGGCCCACAAAATGAATTTAGCATTCAAAATTGTTAGCAAGTTTCCTACAGTATCAAAATTCGAAAATCTAGTCCACGAGATCCACACATACTTCTGCTGAAGTTCTAAACATTTCACATAATTTCAAAATTTTGTTGAGGGAATAACACCAAGAAACAAGCTTCTTAAGGATGTCGATACTAGATGGATCTCCCTGCATGGACCAGTGCAACGAGTTCTTTCAGAATATTAATCTTTGATTGGAGTGATGTGCAAGCATCGCAACACAGTAGACAAAGCTCCTGACCTCTTACATAGGTTAAGCGATATAGAGAAACTCTTGAATTTAACTAGTCTTCTCCCCATGATGGATGTGATGAACAAGCTTGTGAATAAATCCCAAGACAAAACTATGTATATTAATGAATATGCCAATCTACGTAAACTTACATTCTTGGCCCTCAATTATCTATATCTAGATCTAACACAAGATGGCCCAAATTATTTCATGTTGTAGAAAATTACTGATTTGAATGATCCTGATAATTATTTATAGTTTAATGCAAGCGGACAATTATGAATTTGTGTACGTGGATATGAGATACAAATGTACCAATATAATATAGCCAAGTGCTCTAGCAGAGAAGTAGTTGTTAATCAGGAATATTTTCAAGGCATTGTTAAATCTGTTGGTGATAATTTGAAGGAAATTGCAAAATATTTTTCCTCAAATATTTGTGAAAGATTCCCTCGACATGAAATACTTGAAGCCATGAGTATTGTGTATCCTCAATTTTGGGAAAACTGAGATAACCCCACATTTTTTCATGCTCAACTAAAAATATTGATCGAACAATTTTTGAAAACTGTAACATACAATGAGCAGAAAATAGAAGGAATCTTAGATGAAGCTAAGCTTAGAAAACAATGTGGGAGTTTTGCAACAGCTATGACGGACCAATATAAATCCATGGGAAAGGCAAGGCCTTTGAACTAGGATCAACAAAAAAGGTTTGGACAAGCTTAGGTTAGAGTGAAATATTGCGTGGTTCAATATAAAAATATTTCAAACTTGCTAATTTATGTCAAACAATGATATTGGGGTCAATGGAGGATGAAATATTTTTCAGTACATTGGGGTTTTTGAAATCAAAGTTAAGAAACAAACTAGACAAGAATTTGGAAAATTGTTTGAGGATGAAAGGAACTGCATATAATGTTAGAAATTTTCCTTTTGAAAGGGCACTCGCAATCGAGGTCCACATGTGAAAGAAGAGGAGCCAGGTTGTGCAATACTCCAATTCCAAAGGCTGGTACTGGTGGAACTGGTAGTGGCAATGGGACTCAAACAACTGACATTGACAAAAATGACACAATGAATGTTTAATTTGAGACACAATCCAAAGAAAATGAAGAGCAGACTTGGAATCAAATTCAAGATTACTCTTTTACTTTATCTGATGATGAACGTTAGATTGAGGACCCCCAGTCCATTTGGGAAATGGAAGAGATTCAAGAGAATTAGCAGCTTTTAGGTATTTATATTGCAATTCATGGATCCCAGGATCAAATTGCATTGTTCCATACTGTAGTTGATGATATTTTATATTGTATTCAATGAAATTGTGAATCATTGCACTTCATGAATCATATTCCAAAGTCAAATTGTAGTTGATATTTTATGTTGTATTCCATGAAATTGTGATATTTTATATTTTACATTAGTCTATACATAACATGCTTTTAGAAAATCCTAAAAAGACAACTCAAGTTTAGTCCGTATATAGCATTCAATGAGATGTCAAATGATGTCGCCTTTGAAAGGAAAGATAATTCCATAATGTCGCATGGTCGCTGAAACTTGGAACCTTAGAACCAAATTCTGAAGTTTTGAATTTTTCCAAACCTTCAACCCATTGACTAGAAATATGACCAAGAAAGACATGCAACTCAAAAAAGTGAACCATTAACCATGTCAGGGAATAGGGGAGTTATGAAAATTTAGAGATCTACGACAAGGTTATAAAACTCTGAGGGCTAGTGACTAAGGTTAGGAAAAGCACCAAAACTGCTCTCTTAACCAAAACTTAGTAGCAATGAAACTAACCAAAAATGCATCATTCCAATTCCAATAATAGATAATCCACGACATGAATTTACATAAATGTTTAGTGGATGTGCTAAGTAGTCATGGAGATTGAGTATCGATGTGTGAATTGTAAAGTAATTTTACTAAGATTATGGATGCCTGGAATTAAAATCACCTTATAGTTCATATTTTAATCGTGTTAAAAGTAAAACTTGAGCATGTGCTCAGCGATTCATCACTCAACTCAATGCTTATTAGATTAATAACATATTAACAATAGTATTAGTAGCATATACAACAATGAACATAATAACAAGTGTATCTAGAAGTTGAAACCACTACCAGACTTTTTCTTCAAATGATATAATAAATAATATAGATAATTGAACATCAACACATTACTGAAGTCTGAATTTGAGCTTTTAAATTGATTATCATTGTATCACATGAAGGAATATATAGAGACATTGGCAATGCAAAATATTGATCAAAGACAACTCTGCATAGAGCTGAGTTAGAACTTGGAAACTCATATTATCAAAATTTAAATCATTGCATCACCTTTTCTAGCAACTTCCACTCTTCAGGTGTTGAAATTTTCATTTGTTCTAACTAATGTTGTTTGACTTGAAGATTTGTTAACAACTCATGATTCAAATTGGAACCTTTCTTGGATTCTTTAGTCACTTTTTTGATGGAATCCAAATAGATCACCACATCTGGGTTCTGAGGAAATTGGTCCAAGTCAGTCTTCCTTGCATCCTCCATCTTCTTTCTGAAATCATTCCATCCAATGAATCACTCATTTGTGTCAAAAGCCTTTGGTAAAACAAGCTTTGTGAAGTTCCTTAACTTTTCATCCACCTTCTTCATCTTGTCTACAACCAAATGCAAATATTTCTCTATTTCACACATTTTCAAACACTTTTCAATGACAAATGACAACATCATTGATGTAGCAAGCCAATTAGTAATCCATTTTGATTTCAAAACATTATCACTGGCTTTGTAGACTGTTTGTTGAATTTGATTTGTTGATTTCTCTAATGCCAACACATTTTTGTTCACCATTAAATATTTTTTGAGCTTCTTATGATGTTGTCTGATAGCATCAATCAATTGAAACATGTCACAAAATGATCAATCACCTGCATTATTTCATCCCAAATCTTTTGTTTCATATGCCTCATTGTTTCTCTACAAAATGAAGATAACTTATTTTGACAAGACTTAATTTCATTTTTTTCTTCCATCAGCTCTGCCTCCAATCTTTCATTTATTTTTCTCTCCTCCATTTTTTGTTCCCACTGTGCATTTCCATTTGCAATGCTTAGTCTTAATTTTTTTGAAGTGGATTTTTCCTCATCATATTTCTTGTTGCTCTCATCTAGCCTTTGCTTTAGTTCATTCACTGTAGTCTCAATCTCATTCTGCTTATCCTCTTTTCTTGTTAATGTAGAGGTAGATTTTTTAATTATTTTTTCTAATTCATTGCTCTTGTTATCTATTACTTTCCTCTTTGCTTTCTCATTTGCTAGGTCTTCCTGTAACTTTTCGATTTGAGTCTGCAACCTTTTTTTCTCTCTATCTTGCTTCAACAATGATGTGTACACCAATTCATTATTCTTCTTTGATACATTAATTTTGTTAGTATTTCTGAGTCCAAAAAAATCCAATTAAAAATTGTTCACTTGGAATTCAGATGGATCCATCTGATTTGCTGGTCTATTTTGAACCGTGGGAACAAGAAATATGTACTCCATGATTTCTTTACTTGTGTCAAATGTGGGTAATACCATGGTTGTTGTAGGCTCTGAAGTTAGAGCAGACACACTCTCCATCAGTTACTTCTTTTCTTTTTTATTCAATTTTGATTTCTTTTTAAACTCTTCAATGTAATCAAAACTCGGGGATGCAGGAACAATGGAATGCTTGAATGGTGAAGGAATAGGAGTACTTGCAGTTGCTAATGATGTCGCAGCTAGACTAACTGGCATTGAGGAAGTTCCTAGAAATAAATCCTTTGTGGTGGATCCATTGGTAGTGTGACTTGGATTTGGACCTATCAAAATTCTTTGCCTCTTTTGTATGCCTTGATCGCCTGGTGTTTCTATGGTATATTGTGTTGTCCTATTGTGTGTAATTTGTTGTTGTAGCACATTTTGACCACTACTAGTACTACTACCCATACCATCACCACCAGAGGTAGTGCTTGTTGCACTAAGCCCTCCACCATGGGCATGTCCTAGTTGTGATTATGTCTAACCATGAGGATGAGGATTTGAACTTGAAGCTCTAACAAATTGACTTGTATACCCTAGGCCTACTTTTTCACCTCCAAACCCAAGGCTAGATTTATCAACTAGTTTTCTATGCTCTACATCTATTACCATCCAAGGGCCTTGTGTTTGGGACCCTAAAGGACCACCTTCATAACCCATTTTTTTTAGCTATGGCTACTCCTGTAGTAAATGCTTCTTTTGTGGCCTCACTTAAACCAAGTTTGAAATTGACATGGCTTTCTTCTTGCCTATCATCATCACTTTTTTCATCTTCTTGTCCATTCAGATGCTCTATATTCCATAATTTGCAAAACTCGAGATCTTCTTCATTATCTCCATACTCTACAAGAGCTCTTGGATCACCTAGGTCCTTCCTCATAGACCAAAAGGCAATAGTTTTTTATCGTGACCAATTGTTTTTTTGTAACTTCCTTCTCTAGAGAATCTGGCATTTTTACTCTACTAGATGGTTTATAACTTTTTTCATAAAAAATGTTGTACCTCCTAATTTTCTTTTGATGCAATGCCATAATTTCTACTAGCAATTGTTCAAAAGAAATACCATTCTCAGTAGCACTTTTCTCCATTGCTACTTTGACCTCATCCCAAGAATCTTTGTTTCTCAAGTTTTCAAGCAAGGGTTTACTTTGATGTTGAATTCTACTTCCAGAATTCTTATTGAGCACAATCATTGATTTAATGGTGTCACATGGATCATACTGCCAGTGACAGATAACATCAAAATAAAATAAAAAATCAAAAGATCATGTGCCACACTAAATGCTTTTCTCTCAAATGTCATCCCTCCACATGAAAAAGGTAAAGCAGGAAATAAGGTCTTCTTCCCCTAACTAGTAAAGTGTCTTTCATTAGTACTTTGCATCTACCTTACATATTCCAAAGCAAAAACCCTTTATGTCACATGTATTGGAAGTTTGTATGGTTGTACTTCTAATCCATAAAATCTTAGCACAATATATTCTTCCACTAAGTACCAATCAACCAATTGTATTTCTTTTCCTAGTTGAATGTAGTTTCTACATGACATAGGCAATCTAGGCATTGGAGTATTTGTAATTGCTTGATGATATGGAGACAAAACTAGTCTACAAAATTACTGTAGTTCCTTTGAGAATCATGCAACCTTATAATAGTGGTCCATTCATATACTGGAACCATTTTCTTTTGCTCAGGATTACTATTACCATAGGGTTGAATCTGAAGCTTTTTGGTTTGAAACATTCCTCTGAATTTGAATAGAAAAAGATAGCACAAATAGTTTGTGAACCTAAATGTCTTGGTGGAACCTCCTTTAATCATTAAAAAACAATTATGCATGGATTCTACAATGTGCTCAGTAAAATTATATTTGGCGTGTGGAACACCATAATGGATATTATACACCATTTCAAAGAGGCATGCACCCACTTCCAAATTGCTATACAATCTGAGGAAAAATGCTAGCATGGAAATAGTATCCTAAACCCATGGTTTAAAAATATCCAAATCATAAGGAGGCTTATGATCACCCTTCAATTTGTTTCTATCCTGAACTATTCTATTTAAGAAAGATTTTTTCTTCATTTCATCCACTACTTCATAATCACTAGCAAGCTTTTCTAGGTCAATTTGGACATCTCCAAATTCTTTGGTTGTAAACCCCAAGGCCAACACTTTTCCAAGTTCTTCTGCATTAATGTCTAACAATTCTTCTTTGCTATCTTTATTAACAATTTCTCTTTTGTTAGCATCATAATTTAGGGCACAGACCATGATAAATTCTAGGCAAGGGAAAACCTGATGTAACATCATGTGCCCTAATCCAGATACCCACGATGCAATGATACTATTAACTTGCATTTTATTTGTAGCCTTATTCTCAGATGAAAATATAAGTTATGAGGTATGCCTACCATAGGTTTTAGGATCATAAATATCATGATATTCATCAGTGAAACCTGGGGTTTCAAGCAATTTTGCATAATGTATTTTTTTATCTGACATTGCTCTAGTGGTATTGGTGGTAGACATGCTAATACAATCAACAATATGAAATTTGTGAATTCCCTAATAGTCCTTAATTTTTCTTAATTCTTAAGCCTCTTTCCCCTAAACCTAAGATTCAAAGTTTGACAAAATAAGATTTTAAGAAACGTCAACTTCAAGCGATGAAATGTAGCCACAAGAATTCTTTAACTTACCCAAATTTTGAATTTTGATTCTTGAATTTGAAACTACGTTGAAGCTTGAAATTGGGTTACTGGAATGGATTTGTTGGAAGTGGAACTGTGGAACCCATAACATGGTGGTGCATTGCAATGAGCAAACTGAATGACATTGAAACGTCTACTTGTTACTTACGGACTACACAATACACAATTAGGTAGTACAATGTACATGGTTGATAGCATTTAAAACAAGCCATTAAAAACAATAATTTACTCCTACATTGACAACAAATTCTAAACCATTGATCTCTGTTAATCTAACGGTTATAGGGTGATTCTAGAGGTTTAAGTTCACAAGCGTAGTGCTCTGTGCATTTCATTTTGGATCAACTACAACCATACATCAAATGTTCATCGAACAGTTAAGTAATTTATGATATAAATAATAAACATAAAACATGTGTTTTAAATTTGCTTTAAAGTTTAATGCGCTAGGATTGACATCAAGGCCAAGGGGCCATAAACTTAACATTTCAAAGGCCTTAATAAAATGAATTACAATGTCACATTAATAGCACATTGCACAACCATTAATAGCACTTAACTTGCAAAGGACTTAATAAAATGAATTACAATGTCACATTAATAGCACAACTATTTATTTTATTACAACTGAATTACAGTGCTACATTATTACATAGTGCAAATACAAATGTAAGCACAAGCGCCAAGCTTCTGCTGGACCACTGGTGAAAATTTGAAAATGTAAATGTGATACATGTATCTCTAAAAATAAATGGAACTTGTCGGGTCAACCATGAGCTTTGAAAATAAACACATGGGACTTGTCGAGTCAGCCATACCCTCGTCGCTTTGAAAATAAATGCATGTGGAAATGGGAGCCATGAAGATACAAAATGTACTTAGCCCTTTTTAGAACCAAATTGATGCAGAAGATGAGGGATTGTAAAATTGCTCCCATGCAGAAGATGAGCACTAAAAATAAATGCATGGGGCTTGCTTGGTAGGCCATGGTGTCTAAAAATAAATGCAAGGAACTTGCCCGACCAACCATGCTAGGAAAATGAGAGCTGTGAAGATACAAAATGTGCTTATCCCCTTTGAGAACTAGAGTCATGCAAACAATGAGGGATATTAAAACTACTCCCATATTTTACTTGTAGTCTCCATGCATTAGGATAGCACTTATGTCCATCAAAGCTCCTCATCCTGGTTCAAAACCTGTATAAGAAGTCAAGTGAACAAATCAACTTCTTTCCAATTCCACCCATTCTGAACTTGAAGGAAATTGGTCTTTTACTCTGTAACTACATAACTGGAGGCAAGAGAATTTAGAGCATCCCCAATAATACCACATCATGTTCTTCCTAAATCCTTATTAAGTTATTAACCCTACAAAATGAAAACCCTTATGATAATTAAACGAATGATTTTAGTTGTGCTCACTATCCTTATTTATGGGCCAAAAGTGCCACTACCAGCCTGGTACCTTGTACACCTCACACGTTTATGAGGTTGTATATAATTACTACTGACTACTTAGTAATAATTGTGATTCACACAACTGCAAACCAAAAATCCAACTTAATTGGTACCTCAAGCTGGCTACATGCAAAGTTGCAAACTGTAGCTCAAGCTGACAAGCTGTCAATTATCAAAATCGACAGTGCCACACAAGCTATCGATTGTCAAAATCACTAGATTATTGACATCATCATCTACAATTCTATATTACATCATGCAATTTTCAATATAAAGCTATCCAATCAATCACTCTGGCTATTCATATGGTATTAATTCATGTTGCCACCTAGTACCACAGCCACATTGAGAATTTTAATAGAATAAATGAAAGGTAGAGTACTTCGATGCATTGAAAAGAGAGAATTAAATTCCCGTTTTACCTTAATGATTATCAATGTCCTAGCTAATAAGTCACAATAAATTTTGCTCACTTATGATCGAAACTATATATTGATTTCTAAAACCAATCATTAATAAAATCTCAACCATTGATTTTTGAAAATCTAACGGTTCTATTGTTATTCTAGAGGTTTTAGTTTGCAAGTCTAGTACTTCAAGTATTTACTTCCAGAATGCATCTATAG
Source organism: Sequoia sempervirens (assembly GCA_007258455.2). NCBI lineage: Eukaryota > Viridiplantae > Streptophyta > Pinopsida > Cupressales > Cupressaceae > Sequoia > Sequoia sempervirens. The sequence continues at coordinate 44,742 of VDFB02092938.1, read as the reverse complement.
CCATCCATCGAAAATTCATTGAACGCTCCCTCTTTTAAAACAAACTTTATGCACGTGCATAATTTAAAATGGGGACATCGCTAGGTTGATGAGACTCGACCCTCAAAATTAAAGAGTTAAGATTTAAGGCTTTGTCATAAAATATTTTGGTCTGACTTAGGCAATATTAAATGGTAAACAAGAGCAGGATAACTGACATACCTAAATAATTAATAAAATTTCAACCATTGATTTATGAAAATCTAATGGTTATAGTGTAATTCCAGAGGTTTCAATTCGCATATCTACTGCTTGAGAGATATACTTCTGGAATGCAACTACAGTCGTCCATCAAAAATTCATCGAATGGTCATGGTCCATAATGTCGTGTGGTCGCTGAAACTTGGAACCTTAGAACTAAAGTCTGAAGTTTCAAATTTTTTGAAACCTCCAACCCACCGACTACAAAGATGACCAAGAAAGACTTGCAACTAAGGTTAGGAAAATTTGCATTGACACTTTGCCACTGCATTTTTTTTTTAGTTTGATATTATGTTTAAATCGCCAATGTTTTTTTCTTAATCATTTGAAAATAGGTTTAATTCGCCGATGAATTTTATTTTTTAGTTTGAAAAAAAGTTTTAATCGCCAACAAAAATATTTTTTTTGGTTTGAAAATAGGTTTAATTTTCCAATCGAAATATTTTATTGGTTTGAAAATAGATTTTAATCGCTAATGGAAAATTTTAAGTGGTTTTAAAAAAATTGTATTTTGCTAGGATTTTCCACAAACTTCTAGCAATTAGAAAAGATTCGCCAATGGACTCTTTTTTTCAGGAAAACCAAAAAAAAATTCCACTATAATTAATATTTTTATTGGGAAGTATACAAGATTCACCAGGTTTTTACGCCTTCACCGAGGGGGGGGTTTCTTAAAGTTTTCCCTGATTGGTACTTTGTTTCCAAAAGAACTATCTTGTGCCATCCCAGATCTACCTTAAGTTGTTAAACTCCTTCAAAAGAACTTGGCTTTGATACCAATTAAAGGGCACACAATCTACTGATTCACCCCCACTCTCAATAAATTGTGTGCCCTTAAATACGAGTCCTTGTGCACCTTTCCTGCTCTCTTTTTGAGGTCCTCTGATGTTGAATTTGACCTTTTGATTCTCAATTGCAAAGTTGTCCGAACATAGGCAGATAATTATGTAGGTGAGTTTTCATGAGTTGAAAAGATGTAGGGCTTCAACTACAACAATGAATTTCTTTTCTTCAAGCTTCCTTCAATCTGTTTTAAGCCTAAAATCTGCACATTCAAAGAGAGGGAAAGGATTGTGCCATTTAGGGGGTTTTCCTTAGTCAAAAACCGTGTTAGTGTTTCCACTTCCACAATGGCAATGTCAATGATAAAATTGATAAATGATAGGAAGGAATGCTAAATCAACAAAGTGCTACAACTCTCCACTCTTCAATTGCTTCCTTGAAGGATTGAAGTCATGCACATCACTTCAAGGTAGACTTGGATATTTCATTCTTGATTTCTTGAATTTCTTAGAGACCTACAACAAGGGTTAGCCTTAACAAACAATGATAACATAAACACAAATGAACTCACATATGATTTGACATGCTTGGATCTTGAATTGCTACAATAATGCTCTGAAATGTTGCTTTTGACAATAATTATTGCTCATAAATTTTCCTTCTAGTTTTAAATGGTGAAAAAACTAGGTATTATGGGCATTTATTCAATTTCTCAAAAATTAGATCTCGATAGCCAACCTTTGCAAGTTGGGTTTCAAATGTTAAAATGTTGACACCTACATTAAAAATTGGATCTCAACATAATAGGACTTAGATTCCCTAAGGAATCCCATTCCTAGCCCTATTTTCCAAGACATAAGGTGTTGAGGGAAAAACATTAAATGGATGCATTTGTTCAATGCTTGCAATTTCTCGAAAAGTGGTACAAATGGGTTATAGAATGCATAATTTAGGAAATTAGGGGCTTAATTAGGCTCAATAATTTAAGGTGAACAAAAAATAGCATAAAATTATCAAGGGTGACAATTTTTGATGCTACAATTTATTAAAGAATTAATAAAAAAATTGGGCATAAACTACATGGTGTTAGCTAATTTCTCACAAAAGCAATTTTTGAAAGATTAAAAAAAGTTAACATTTTAGGGGGGGCCACACCAGACACTATGTTATGTTTTTTTAAAATAGGACAAATTTGTGTGGCGCCCCATTTTGAACCCCTGAATCTCTACCATTTTAGAAAAAGAGTAGTTTAGAAATTAGTTTCAAAGAACTACAACTCTTGTTTTCATTGCATCTTCAAATTTTGAGTGTAACTATCTTCAATTTCTCATCCAGGGCTAGTCTTTACTGATTTTAGAAAAAAGTGGCCATGTAAGACCCCTTTTTAGTCCCCCATCTTTGTGAACTTACTCCTTTGTTGGTTATTGTGAGGATACAAAAGCTTATAGGTTATTTGATCCTATCACTAGGGATATCCACTTTCATGGAAATGTCCAATTTGATGAGTCTTTCACATTGATAGATCCTCTATCATCTTCTTCTTCCTCACCACCTACTCTCCCTTCATCTCATGATGATAATTTAATAGTACTTGAGGAAAATTCACATGATGGTCTTGATCCACCACCACCTATCACTCATGTTTTACCTAAGCAGGCTAGAGGTGTTGTTGAGGATGCTAGTTCTTTAGCTGGTAATCCTACATCCTCTAGTGTACTTGTTCATAGACTTTCAAAACTAGTCTTTTGAATCATGCTATATCTCTAGATCCATAGAGTTTTTTAGAGGCTTCTAGTATTCTATATTGAGATAGTGCTATGGTAGAGGAGTATTCTTCATTGATGGACAATAATAAATGGGATTTAGTTACTCTTCCTAAGGGAAGAAAGATGGTTTGATGCAAGTGGGTGTGATGAATCCATATATTAGTTAGTTTTTATATCTTTTATACATGCTTATACACATTACCAAGACATTTCTCCTATACATGTTCATACATTATGCTATCTTTGATACCTATTATGCAAAACCTAAACATGGTTTAAGTATACGGAAATATAATTATGATATGATGGTTAATGCATGATTTATGTGTGAATATGTATGAATTGTGATTGAATATATATGCTTAGTCATGGTTGTTAGTATGTGTACATGTTTTGTGAATTAACCCCTTGCAACCAGAGGAGGCACTGTAGCCCACACCAACTACAACATAAAGCCCACAACCGAAGGAGTTCCTGAATAGCAAAACAATGGATGTCCTAGGATAAATTGAACATGATGACTACAACATGGAGACATTTAATGAAGGGGATAGTGCATGATCATCATGACTAATAAAGACACTGGAGAAGTAAGAACCTTGTTATAATTGGGATTCTAAATAGAACTAATTTTGAGTGTTACACATTCTAGTTTGTTATACCAAAGTCACAATCCAATTTGGGCTCTTCTTATTTTCTATTTGCATTTAGAGATAATTGAATCTTTGTCACCCTCTAAAATCTAGGGAGTGGTCATTAAAGGTTTAAGTTTAGAGTCCTATTTTGAATTTAAGCTCCCTCATGAGCGTATATGTACAACATGATGGTTGAGTCTTAGGTTAGCTAGTCAATTTTTTAGTTAATCAGTTCTTAGTAGTTATCAGATACTCTTTCATTTTTCAATTGGAATACAAACTATGTTTATTGTGCAATTATGATATGAATAAGATCTTTGATTAGAATCTTATGTGATATTTTGGATTGGTGCAATGAATGAAATTGAGTTACTATGATTGTGTTGGATCTTAAGAGCTAGATTTGGTTTTAGATTAAGTGAAGACAACTACTTGAGAAAGGGTCACTCAAGGTAACTATCCTTCACTCCTTTCTTTTCAAGTTGTTTCATTTATGTTCTTAGTTGTTGCTTTATAAATGTAGTTTGTGTTAAATAGATTCTTTGTGTTTCAATCATTGATGAATGCATGATCAATTCCTTTTTCATAATCATACTGTAACTACTAGAGTTGTTGTACTTTGGAGTGTAGAATAATCATCAATTCAGTCAATTTCCAACATTTACTTCTAAACAATAGTTAGCTATAGTCTTATATTATAGGTATCCATAGCCAAAGAGACAACTTTACTTTCCTTACTGGTTTGCATTTTTATGATTTTCCAGCAAGTGTAATATCTTTACTAGATTGATTTAGGTAATTTCTTGTCGTTGAAAGCACATATAGTGCCAGTACCATCATAAGCCTACTAGCCCCGGTCGATAATTCAATGAAGGTCTTTCCAAATGTTAAGTGGACTATTCAACTAGGTTTTCCCTTTGAATTGTGTGATCACCACCAAGTTTACTAGACAATAGTAGGGACTCTACAAGGTGTACCACACTAAATATGCAACTAATGGTTTTATTGAAAGATACAAGGCACATCTTGTAGTTAAGTGTTTTTCACAGGTTGAGGGTATTGACTTCTCTAAGACATTTACACTTGTAGCCAATATGGATTCAGTTTGCCTCATTCTTTCTATTGCTGCATCACAAAGACAACCATTTTATCATATGAACATGAAGAGTTCCTTTCTACATGGTGATCTTCATGAGGAGATCTATATGGAGTAGCCTCCAAATTTTGTCCAAGACTCTTCAGTTTTTTTAGGTTATGTCATTCTTTATATGGTCTCAAGCAAGACCCTAAGGCTTGGCATGAGAAGATTGATGGTGTATTGCTTACATTTGGTTTCACTCAAGTTGCCACTCCGATCACATAGTATACATCCAAAGACATGGAGATGACCTTTTGATACTAGTCTTATATGTTGATGACTTGATCCTTACTAGTAGTTCCTCATCCATGATTCAGGATATTCAATATAGTTTGATGGCACACTTTGACATTACAAATCTTGGGCTTCTGTATTTCTTCCTTGGTCTTCAAGTTTTTCAACCTACTAAGGGTATTTCCATATACCAACAGAAGTATGCCATTAACTTGCTTCATCAATTTCATATGAGTGATTGTAAGCTAGCACCTACACCATTCTAGTCTGGTGTCACTTTGATTACCACTTGCACCGTGTATCTATTATTGGTGTTACTTTGTATAGATAGTTAGTTGGTAGTCTTTTGTATCTGACACACACATGTCTAGATATTACCTTCGATGTTGGGATTGTCTCCCATTTTTCACACAACCCTCATGAGAGTCACTAGAAGGAAGCCAAGCGTATTTTGAGGTATATTAGTGACACCACTCATTTTGGCATTCAATACACACTAGGGGCTTCATAGATAGTAGGCTACACCGACTTAGATTGAGTAGGAGATGTTGATTCTCAGAAGTCCACTTCTGGTTTTGTTTTTTCTCTTGGTTCTAGACTAGTTGCATGGTCTTGCAAGAAGTAAACCGCTATTACATTATCATATACTGAAGCTGAGTATCGAGGAGTAGTTCTCGCTACCCAAGAGGTACTGTGGCTTCAACAACTTATTATAGAGTTTGGTCTTCCATTTGTTCATCCTACTATACTTTGGTGTGATAACCATGTTGCAAGGTGTGTGCCCTTGGTCTCCTTGTGTTGTGCAATACAACGTTTGTGTTCGTGACATGGCTTAACCGCCTCACGTGGATTCATTAACTTTGGCGGTTGTAAAGGGCATTAACAAGTCGATCTTTTGGTGCAACAACAACCGTTTGTGCAACAATTAGTATCAGAGCCTGGGTCATGGGTTCGAAGCCTTCACTTGCGCTTGGGGGGTTGTTGCAAGGTGTGTGCCCTTGGTCTCCTTGTGTTGTGTAACACAACACTTGGGTTTGTGACATGGCTTAACCACCTCCCATGGATTCATTAACTTTGGTGGTTGTATCGAGCATTAATAGGTCGATCTTTTGGTGCAACGACAACCATCTATGCAACAAATCAAAGTGTCATTCACATTACATGCAACCCAATTGAACATCAATAGACAAAGTACATCAAGATTCATATGCACTTCATTCGACAACTTATCCAAGATGATGTTCTACCCTTAGAGTATTTGTGTACCGAGGATCAGGTTACAAACATCTTCACTAAACCTTTAGCATTGCCTCATTATATTGTGTTGCACCAATTGCTTAGGGTGAAGGAAGTTGTCCTTTAGGAGTCTTGAGTCCTCCTTTGTACATAGTTCTCTTTTTTGGAGACAATTTTTTTTCCATTGGGCTTTCTTCTTTACTCTGTTTGTGAGAAACTTTTATTTTGTACATGAGTACCTCATCAAGCCTTGTTGTTAGGACTACTTACTCCCTAAGTATCACTTAAGGGGGGTGTTAGTGTGAAAAATATCTTTATGTATCTAGTTTCCTTTTATCTAGTTCCTACACCTGTATAGTATTCGCACTAGCTTAAATTCACTTAGCGGTTTAGTTGTCTCACCTCATAGGCACTTGACACATGTCCTCACAATTGTCCCAAGTGTTCTACATGTGTCACATCACTTGTCATATTAGGAATCAATAACTATAAATGAAAAAAATATAATATGTTTTGAGTATTGCACCCTATGCAAGTAGGTATTTTATGACAATTTGTCTTATATTAAAAATGAAGTTGCATGTGTAGTTGATCATACTCATTGGTCAACTACACATTCACATGTGAACATCTCTTTGAGGGGTTAGATGGACAAATAATGAATGGTTATTGGAAAATAGGCCCTTGAATAGACCTCTCCTCTAGACTAAATATTATAACCACGTAAACTATTACAACAATTGAATCCTGCAAAACTACCGGCTCCTCTCCCCTAGAGCTTGGCATAAAAATAAACAGCGTTATAAACCTGCATTGCAAGAAAAACATACTAGCCAATAGTAGAATTACGACAACCGATCGATTTTGACTCACAAATGGGGTTTAAGCAGGAAAGCCTGTCAGTCGTGGGTGGTTACTACTCTTTTCTTCCAAGAAGCCAGCCAAGAAGACAGAGGTTTCATGCCTGATGTTCACTCCCATCTTCTTTCAGGTAAGTAAAATCTCTTTCAGTGATTTGGAAACGTGGGCGACCTTTATGTGGAGAAACTTGGAAACCCAGTATATTGGGCTTAGCTGTTGTGTGTTAGATAGAATAAAATTTGGGTATGTGCACTAAATGGGGATGTATTGATGAATTCCTTTCGGCAATGTGATGCAATTTTAGTCTGTAATAGGTGTCTTAAGCAATCAATGTAAAAGGTGAAGATTTTGGTTTTGTTTTTGTCTCCACACGACAAAGATAATTTTTTTTAGTGATTGATATAAGGGGCAGTTTATGTTTCAAATTTTTACATTGAGAAAACAAAATTGGGAACAGAGAAAATAATTATTTTAATTATGGGGTTGTTCTCTTCACCACTTTCACATATGATTATAAGGAATTGATTGGCAGAGGGTTAATTTGAACAGGCGTGTCTATTTCCCCACAGATTGGTATCGCTGTTCATAAAGAGTATATGGGCTTTTGAGATGGGTTGATTTGGGAACACTGATAATTAGTTTTCAATTCTTCTTGGGGTCACCTTCTTCAGATCTCATATTTTAGATCCCACATGTTGTTTGACATTCTTTTTGAAATACCTGGGAACAATTTTGGGCATGCTAGGCAGGCGCCCTCGCACATTGCACCCTGTGGGTGTGGTGCCTGCCTCCTTGAGATGCCTAGTGTCTGATTCTCAACGGGCCAGATTGTTGAGCCGGTTGTTTTTCTGTAGATTCCTAGGTGGGGTTTTAGTTCTCACATTTATCTTATTCCGTGCAATAACCAGTGGCCAATTCTATACCCCTCGACCCAGTACAATGGACAATCCTAAACTGGATTCTCAGAAAAGATTAGTTATCATGACCCTCGAGTACAAGAAATCTACATTCAGTGGCAATGGTGTCTATGCTCAATCCATTGCAAGATCTCTTGCCAAAAGGGGAAATCATGTTTTGGTGTTGAGTGCAAAGCCAACAAACAAGACCATTAATCAAAACAATGGTGAGATTTCCATGCAGGGAATAGTACAAGCGACTGAATTAAGGATGTATGAAATAGATGTGGAAGTAGATGGATCTAAATGGGGAAGATTGGACTGGAAAAGTCCTTGGCGTAATTTTGCAGATGGAATCACGGAGAATGTTGTCAAAATGGTCGTTGAATTCAATCCATAATGGATTTTGGTTGTAGATTGGTCCGCACTTCCTGCATTTTTACGACTCAGGGAGGCTACAGGGACCCAGCAATGTCCAATGGCTTTTCTAAACTTCCGCATATATTATATATCAGAATATAAGGGCAATGAGGGAATGAAGGAGAAAGATTTCTATAGGGATATGGAATCGAAGGCTGTGTCAATGGCCTCTGCTATCGCTGCATTGAGTTCTAGAGATGCTCACATACTCTCAACAGAGCTGGGATCTGGCATTTCTCCAGGTGTTTTGCCTAAGCCCCTGTTTCCTCCTCTTCGAGAAGACATCCGGTCTTTGGCTATGTCAAAATTGAAAAGTTCAGGTGAATGGAAGAAGGGAAGGAAGTATATTTCATGCTGTGTCCGTCTCTCTCCAGAGAAAAACGCCGATCTTTTTGCTTCTATTGTTGAATCTCTTGCAGGTTTTATGGAAGATCAAGGCATTTTACCTTTTCTATGTGGCGGAGCTCATGGTGGTGGAGAGTATGCAGAGAGTATTAAACAGAGGGTGAGGGTTGCATTTCCAAAAGCAGTGATTTATGAAGGTTTTATGGGTCCAACTCAGCTTGCTGAGGTTTTTTCTCAAACACTATTGAACGTACATCCCTGCATTTATGATGCATACGGAATGACCATAGTGGAAGCAGCTGCTTTTGAAGCTCCTTCAATTGTGCATGTTGGCTTAGGTGGTGCAGTTGGAGCTGCAGAATTTTTGGATCCTGAGAAAGGCCAAATTTTTGGTCTAGATTTGTGTGCTCCTATAGAAAAAATATCCAGTAAGATAAAGGGTTTGATTATTGATGATTTGAAGCTGAACCAGATTGGGAAGGAAGCAGGCTTACGGAGCCTTTCATGGGATGAAGATGCCAATGCCGGGCAACTCCTGAAAATTCTTGAGAGTTCATCTGGCATATCTAAATCAGATAATGAAATTCAAGATTTGGAAGACTACAAGCACAAATAAAAAGTCAGGATTCTTTTGGTTCATTTTTCTCTGTAATTCTAAAAATTTAATTCTTAGGATATCCAGCATATTGGCTTGGAAGCATTAATAACACTTTATGGGTCACAAGACACTTTTCTAGTTATTATTGTAAGAACACTCTGCAACCTGCTAAGGTATGCAAAATATTTCACAAACCGAACAAATGCCCTTTTCTCTTGCTTTTGCTATTTGTGTGCCACTTAGTATGCTTCTCCATCTGTGTGATATTGGATATCAATACGTTTTAGCATAGAAGCATCACTGTATTCTAGTTCATTCAAATAAGAACGCTAATGTAAAATAGCAATGCGTTCAGTTCGAGCGAACAATTATCTCTCATTTTGCTTCCAATTTGAATAATATAAAAAGAATGCAGGATGCATTCTCCTTCTGTAGTCTTTACCATTTCGTCAACTATATACTATATAGGATTCTTATCTGTTAAAGAATCAACTTGCATCCACCATGAATGCTTGCCCGGCTTCTTTTCAGGTAAGAATCATTATAAAATATATGTATGCATATCCTATCCAGCACATTTTCTTGGCTGGAAATGGCTACATTGCATTTGCAAAATATCTGCTCTACACATGGGCCTTCGCCTTTTGGATTTTGAAGACCTATGATTGATTTGGACGCATCTCCAATATCTGATCCAGGATATATGCTATCATGATTCACAGAGAATGGTAGTCCGGTCACTACAACAAATCCAGTCTGTCATGCCATTTAGCATGCATGTTGTAATTCTTGTTGTGGTTTACAGTTGGTGGACTAAATTTCTCACATCTGATTTATATTGACGAAGAGAATGCATGCAATAATTCTTTGTGGATTACAATTGGTGGATACACTTTCCCACTTCTGAGAGGATTTGTGTAAGGGTGTAAATTTTATTGAGGCTATTGGTGAAATGAACTACAGATCTTTTCTGTCAATTGAAGGCAGTAGCTGTAGTTCAATGAAGATAGATATGGTGTTTTTGATGGCTAAACAGAAATTGCAAATCATATCACACATTGCTGCTAATAAATATTTGGCGCTTTTCTGATACTGATTTTACTTTGAATTTGAAAAGTGGTTTCAAACTTTCAATGTTTATTTGTGGTGTCTATAGACTCGTTTCAATTAATTTGTACCTACCTAATTTTTTTAAGGATTTAGGAACCATAAAGGCTTCAAGGTAAGTTTGAATGTGTTAATTCTGATCTTTTAATTTTTTTGCATTAGCACCAAACATCTTTATAAACTACAATTGCTAGTTTTTGGGGGGCCTAATTAAGGGGATTAAACTTTTATTCTCTGGTTATTAGGGAGCACCCAGCCCCTGGGGCTTGAACCTGGGTGTTCGCACTTCGATGGTCTGTCTCAATTGCTGCACCCAGCCATGGACACAGTGTTTAGTTAGTGACATGAGAATATTCTAAATCAATAGGTATTGATTCCCTTGGGTTATTGACATGCAGAACCAGTTTGGTGTTGATGTAATTATGTTAACTAATGTTAAGACTGAAAGCTATATATAAAGATCTTCTTACAGAGTAACTTCTTATGGATTAACAATTTGCTTGCCCTGAAGAATGATGATCAAATGTAATTCCTATCATTATTTAGAGTCAAATATCATTCCATTGGTAACAAATGCTGTATTCTTGAGCTGTACTTTTTCCTTCAATGTTATCTATGAATTGTTATAGCTTTTTCATACTTCCATGTATTCTGTTGTAGAGATATATGCTCTTCTTCAAAATATGATTCATGGACATGGCTTTGTTTGAGTGGTTGGGCCTTGGCTCAATAATGGGTTTTAGATGTTCTTGCATAACTCATCCGAGTATTTTGAGATCTGGCTTAAGGCAGATACTTTGAACAAGAACATTGAGCTTGGGAAATTTCAACTGTTGCAACTTCTACTGTATGGCAATTGAGACAGAGCTAGTGGACATCCTCTTTTAAAATAGGAGTGATTATCTCTTTTCTGTGATTTTTCAAGTCTATAGAGTAGAGATTATGAAGCCAAAAGTTATTCCAAAAAATAAAATTTCTGAAGGATTCTGTGGAATCAATTCATTGGATCAGCTGTTAGAATTTTTTTATTATCAAGTAATCTTTCTTTACAGCATTTGTTGCAAACTTGCTTTTGATGCATGGGAAACATAAAATGGTTCAAGGCCACTTTGGACGTATATAAAATGTTAACTGAACATGGTATAGAAAAAAGGTAAGCCATGACGAAGACAAATCATAAATGAATTATTATATATGAAGTTTCAGCAAATACTATTGAATTTTACATGCCAGTGGGATTGAAGTATTTATATTTCCAGAAAGAATTAAAATGGAGTTGGAACTTATCAAATGTGAAATATATGTAACATACAAATATCCTAGATAAACTAGTTAAAGAATAATGAATATAGCATCTAATTTAAGACGAAGAGTCAGGATTGATTTAGCTATTGGAATAAATGCATAATATTTAAATAAATAAAATAATCATACTTAGCTTTAGATCTAAAACGACATATGTTGCTAATTGATGTGCTAGTATATTAGAAATTTAAGACTTGTTAAATAACCACCTTAGGACTAAAAAATTATTGTCAGATGTTTGGTCCTTAATGGTGTCTATAACACCACCTCTTTCATACACAAATTCCAAACCTCAAGGCAAATAAGGGGATTGATTGAAACCTTGTTGCCAATTCAATAGTTTGGTACAATGATCAAAGACTATGAACTTGCATGTAATAATATGCTAATTGTCATTAAATGTAGATGATTCAAAAATGATATGGTTTGTACACCATGGAAAGAGAGCACTTTTTGTTGCAAGTCCCAAAATAAGTTATAAATGGTATCAAAACTCAAATGTTTAGCATTTTTGGATTCCTCTTGAGAAGTTGTGTGATTTAAAAAGGAACACTTTGTTTTGAGTCTATGCACAAAAGTTTTGGCTTCTAGAAGGTTGAAAATAAATAATAGTCAATATGAGTGGTTTCATTATTATCAATGACAGTTTTAAAATTGTTGGGGTGGTTTTGCAACCCTAAGAACAATTTTGAAAGTGTCAATAGTAAATTTAAAATTGTTGGAGTGGTTTCAAAACCTCTTCTTTACTAACATTGACAATTTTGCTTGAGCTCAAAAAATGTGTTGAAATGTTCTAATTTTTCATTGTCTCTTCAATTGTTTTATCCTTTTGACTTCCAAGGGTTTTCTAAGGCTTTGAAACTCTATTTGTATTCATTGTAAGCTTGAATTGATCATGTGGTGTGAATTGAGTCTTGTACTTAAGTGTTGGGAGTTGTTTGTGAGAATTTGTTGCTCATATTCACAATTGTTGTAGGAAAGGGCTAGGAAAATATAACAAAGAGTTGTAATTGGTCTTGGGAGAGCATTTTAGTGTTGTTGAGTGTTCTCAATAATTTCTAAAAACTAGAGATCAATTGTAATTTGAGAGTTGTAATTGGTCTTGGGAGAGCATTTTAGTGTTGTTGAGTGTTCTCAAGAATTTCTAGAAACTAGAGATCAATTGTAAGTTGTTTGGAGTACTTACGTGATTGCGACTCACATTTTTGTGGATTTTTTACCCACAAGGGGTTTCTCAACATTAATTCCTTCATGTCTCCATTTTCATTGTGCATCATCTCTTCTTCTTTTTTTTCCGTGCTCTATTTAATCTTATTCTAGTTTTCCATCAATTAATTGCTCTTAAACTTGAGTCTATCAAGTTCTATGATTTGATGACTACCTTGAGGTTTATCCTTGGTAACTCATAGATCAAGTGGTATTAGAGCAAGTTCTTTTGTTGTGAATTTTTGCTATGGTTGAAGTTGTAGGTACACAATATAGAGCAAGTAGAGAAGATCATTGCTTTATTGAAAGAGTTATTTCCCATAGATAATCGTAATCATTGTATAGGTGAATTTAGTCTTGATCTAGAGCAAGGCTTCTCAATTTAGAGACCAAAATTTCCAAATTACTTTAAGTAGTGGAGATTACAACATGCCAAATGGAGACACTCATGGAGAGACTAAGCTTAGCAAAGGGCAAGGGATCTATATGAAGGTGTCAAAGATTAACTAAGTCTTCAAAGCATGCCTCGAGAGGAAGCATGGATTGCGATTTCATTGTTGAAGGATATGTAGAAAGGCTAGAGTTTTGGTTATGGCAATTGGAGGTATATTTGAAATTGCATACTCTTAATTTAAAGGAATTTTTTTTCTATGCTAACTTATCACTATCAAGTAATGCTTTCAATTGGTTTCATAAGTTTCTCAATTTCTATAGCTATTGGAAAATACACTTCTATCATATCTTGGGATAAAATTAAGGAATTGCTTTGGAAACAATTTAATCCAAATTGTTGTGGAGTAAAATGTATGAAGGTAGAAAGAGAAAGTGCACATGCTCATAGTTCTTGATCATCCTTAAAGACAAGTGAAGCAATTGCTAGTATAAAGGTGTAATGTACCCTAATTGGGGTATGCCTGATTTTTCCCAAAAGTAACAATTCCAACAATATAATTCGTTTTACAAATAGTATTCTAAAATTAAATCATATAAAATTTATTGAACTTAAGAGTAAATGAATAGTTAAGATAAATAACATCATCTAATTGGATCTAATCTATAGCTTCATTTCGAATAACCAACCATAGAAAGGATTGGAAAGAAAAGCATGATAGGGCACCCAACAATTGTTCATCACAATTAAGCCCAAGAGCACGTGGCAATCACCCCTTGGCCCCAAGTGGAAGGATCTCTCATTACCATCTAACATGGTATGGTCTACTTACATTGTGAAATCGGTATGTTGCCTCTCCCAATCGTGTTACCTTGCAAATCCATGCCTAATTGCTTATAGGGAAATTAATAGATTAAATCAATAATTATAAGAGCCTTAAATAGATTAACAATTCCCATTAGTAACTAGGTTAAAGATACATAAGAGATTATATATATTGTTAATGCTGAAAATGAGAAAACTAATTGAATCTATAAACGAGAATCAAAATATTTTCAACATAACATCAATGAAGTTTCTTCTAAATGAATACAAATGCAAAAATGTAATATTAAACTACGAAAACTAAACATAAGCATTCAAAAGAAAAATAACTCCATTGCTTCCTATCATCAAGATCTTGGATTACACATTTGATGCTTTCAGTTTTTTATAAGCGCAAATGTATCAAGAAGCTATGATGAACAAATGTAAAGTTTTTTTGATTGAAATTGAATATGCTTAATGGTGAGAAGAGAGAGGACTTATATAGATGTCCTCATATGATAGATCTGGGTTATGGGATAAATGTGGGATTAAAAGAGCAAAATGGAGAAATGGATATTTATCCCATATTGTTTGATTCGGTGTAATTGATGGGAGTGAAAGAAATAAATGGGAGAGTTTGTGATATGGTGGAGGTTTAGGAATTTAGAATTAAAGTGGATTTGTGAATTAGATGAATGATTTAATTAAATTAATTTATGTATGAAAATGCAAATGATTTAATTAAATATGCAATGGATAAAGATTTATGTAAATTAATGTATGGAAATTTTAGTGATTATGTAAATAGAGTATGTATGAAATGGATGGATGATTTATGGATAAATGATTATAATATTTTAATGATTTAAGTGAATTAATGAATAAATAGAGGAAAGTATTAAATGAATTAATTAAATAGATAATAATATTCATTTAATTAATAGAAGAAGAATAGGATGACTGTGAGGATAGATTTTAAGTGTACATTTTTCTCCTCTTTGAGACAATGCAACCTATCAGGTTGTTTCAAAGAAAAAAAATTGATTAATTGATACATGCCCTAGGGACATCTTGGTAAGGATGATGATAAGGATGATATGCCCCCTTGAGAGATTGATCGAACATGCGGTGATAAGATTAATCTCTTGATAGATCACAGGGAGAAGATTTGATAATTGATATTGCACAAGTGATTAAGCAAAGATGCACATTTGATGAAAATGCACAATTGATAAGTGAAGATGTACATTTGATGAAAATGCACAACTGATAGGTGTAACTGAATAATTGGTGGAAATGCTCAGTATAGCTAGGTTGATAAGCTAATTAAGCCGATTGAGATTGATGCTAGCACAAAAAAATGATTGATTAATAAATTGAGTGATTAGGAGCATTGGAGTCCCATGCTAAAAAAATGAGTTGATTGATTTGATATTTGTATTAAAAGACATGTATCAGTTGGATAAAGCAATTAATTGATCTTTGAGATAAGTAGTATGAAGAAAAATGAAACGATGAAGGAAATGGATGATGGAAGAAATGGTAGATGGAAAGGGATAGGAAGGAAATGAAGGTGATACAAATTCTTGTGTTTTACATAGTTCTTTATCATCATATAGCTTATTATGTTGTAAATTAGCATAAGCGTCTAGATAACATGAATGTCTAGATGACCTGAATACTATTTGTGTTTTGATTTAGCAATGAAGTATAAGCATCTAGGTATAAGGACCTTAGATGACCTGAATACTTATTGCATGGAACACACTATCACATAAGGAATGCTCTCATCCACACTAGATTCATAGGTCCTCAATGATTTTAGACAACCATGTCTTAAGATGAGTCATCCTGTGAATAAGGAACAATCCACAGACAACAAACAAGTGAACAAGCCCCATCCTCGCCTCTCTAGTCTGAGACATCCTTGAGAAGCTAAAAGACATGCTACCAAAGGTAAAATCATAAAACAATCAAAGATCAACAAACAAATAGGTGTCATGCTTCAAAGCAGAATTGATTCTTGTCACAGTTTATGCGTTTGGTTGGATTTGAAAGATGGATTGATAGGTATGTTGCAATTTCTGCATGATTGTCTATCTTGGCGTGTTTTTATTTTGTTGAAGTTCAAAGCTGTGTGGCGATTTGAAATTATCACTATTTTGGAATTTTTGAAGTTATTTGATTTTTTTGGATTTTTGAGATGTTTTGATTTTTTTTTGGATTTTGGGAACATATTTTATTTTTTTGGATATTTTGGAATATTTGGTTTTTTCGGATTTTTGGAAATATTTGATTTTTTTGGATTTTTGGAATTTTTATGATGGAATGAGATGAATTGTAAGCAAGTAGACAGACAAAGAGGATATTTTTTTTTAACTGTGAGATGCTAAGTATCCCAACCCATAGCTAAGGTCGAGGAAATGCCCCAGTGAGGGATATGACCAACTTAGTATGCATGGAGAAACAAGTAAGCGAGGGGAATGCTGAAAAATTCACAAGCCATGGTGAGTTTGAAAAGGTTATTATGAAGTGGAGGGTAAATGGAAAGGGGGATGGAAAGATCAAGCGGAGTTCTAAAGGAAAGAGGAGCAAAGCCTCTACACATGACACTGATTTCTCGATTTTCACCATGGCACTTGCTCAAGGTGCCACCGAAGTGGTTTTCAACATTGAACGAATTGATTTCTCTTTTACTTATTTGATTTAAAAAAAAAAATTTAGGACCTTTTTCCATTTTTTTGTATTTTTTTAGGACTTTTTCCATTTTTTTGTATTTTTTTAGGACCTTTTTCCATTTTTTTGTATTTTTTCAAGACCTTTTCCATTTTTTTGTATTTTTTTAGGACCTTAAAATATTTTATTCTCTAAAGTACTCAGGTATAAAACCTGCAAATATGCATACTGTTGATGGGATCACTGAGCAATTCACCTTCTGGAGTAGATAACTGGTATGCCCATGATCCATACACAACAGTGTTAACGTATGGACCTAACTAGTTAGGATCAAATTCATCCTTCTTTTCTCTGTCTTGCTAATTGTGAGGATTTTCATGAAGGAAAAGATCCCCAATCTCAAATGTACGTGGTTTCACTTTATGGTTATAGCTTTGACACATTGGTTGCAGGTATGCTCTGAGATGATTATAAGAAATTTGTCTTTGTTCACCCAGTAGTTCCAATTCCTGAAAACAGGAAACTCGATAGTCTTCATCACTGATTTGATTATGCAAGGATACCCGCAAAGAAGGCAACTCAACCTTGATGGGAAAGATGGCTTCAGATCCATAAACAAGGGCATATGGGGTAGCACCTTTGGGAGTGTGGAAACTTGTGTCGTAAGCCCACAAGGTAGGATTCAGTTGAACATGCCCATTTCGACCAACTTCATTGACCATCTTTTTAAGAATTTTGAGAATGGTCTTGTTAGAGGCATCAACCTAGTCATTACCTTGAGGGTAGTAAGGTGTAGAAAAATGATGTTGTATATGGAATTTCTCACAGATTTCACCGACATCCTGATTTTTGAATGAATGACCATTATCAATGATAATGAAAAAAGGGACACCATAACGACAGATGATATAGTTTAGTATGAAAGTGGATATTTGTTTTCTAGTGATGTGGGTGAGGGGAACAATATCAATCCATTTCGTGAAGTAGTTTGTGGCAACAAGAATAAACTTATGACCATTGGATGAAGGTGGATGGATCTTTCCCATGAGATCAAGTCCCAACTGATAAAAGGGCCATAGTGTAGCGAGTGGCTGCAATTCTTGTGCAGAAGCATGTATCAAGTTTGCATTTTTTTGACACTTCTTGCATTTTTTAACTAACTAATAAGCATCCTTTTCCATTTTAGGCCAATAATAAGCCATATGCAAAAGTTTCTTGACTAAGGTCGGACCGCTAGAATGTGCCCCAAATATACCTTCATGTATTTCTCGTAAAGTATTTTTGACCTTGTCATGCTTACGACACTAGAGTAAAGTACCATCAAGACCTCGACAGTATAGGGTATCGGCTAAGATTACATAACAAGAAAGCTTGGTGGATAAAGGTTTTATGAGATTTATTGGATAGGTCTGATGGCAAGATGTTATCACGGAGATCGGTATAAATATCCCCATACCATTGAGAATTAGGACCAAAAATAAGACATTTCAGATTGCAATACATTGTAAGCAGGTTCCAAAAGAGGCTCTACCAAGAACTCACAGTAGATGACATTGCTTGGCATTTCCACAAGTGAACTAATTGTTGCCATTGCATCAACAACTCTATTACTATCTCAGGGGATTTTCCCAGAAGAAATTGATGTGAAATAGGCCTTGAAATCATCTACCATTCTTTTGTAAGGCATCAATTTTTTCATTTTTTGTTTTATAGTCCTCATTAACTTGTTTGATCACTAGCTAAGAGTCACCAAGGACACACAACTCTAGGATTTTCTATTGCACAACCATACAGATCCCAGAAAGTAATGGCTCATATTCTATAATATTGTTGGTACATGAAAACTATATCTTATAAGCTTTGGGTATACAATCACCTTGTGGTGTGATAGAGAATGCCAATGCCAGAACCACTTTGTGTGAAGGAGCCATCAAAATATAAATTCCAAAGATGTGTAGATTCCATGTTGAAGATTGATTAATCAGGAAACCCTGTAATAAGAGGATGATCATCTGTCATAGGAGCATCGACGAGGTGATCCGCTATAGGTTGTCCTTTGATTGCTTTTCTTTCCACACACTCAATATCAAACTCACTAAGAATCATAACCCATTTAGTCAATTGTCCTGTGAGTGCTGCTTTGTTTAGGAGGTACTTAAGAGGATCATTTTTTGCGATGAGATTTGTATGGTGTGTAATCATGTAATTTTGTAGCTTCTATGAGGCAAAAACTATAGAAAATAATGCTCTTTTGATAGGACTATAATTGAGCTCATATCCCACTAGAGTACGACTAATGCAATAGATTGCACGTTCCTTTCCTTCAGAGTCATGTTGTACCAAAAGTGCCCCCAATGTTGTGGTGGTTGTGGATATATAAAAGAGTAAAGGCTTGTCATTTGTAGGAGGTACTAATACTGGTGGTGTAATTAGATATTCTTTTATTTTATGAAAATCTTGTTCACACTTGTCATCCCATCTAAAGGGAATATTCTTGCATAATAGGTGTTGAAATGGTTGACATTTATCTATAAGTTGTGCTATAAAACAACGGATAGACTAAAGTTTTCCTTGCAATGATCATAGTTGACTGATATTCTTAGGTGGAGGCATTTCAAGTATAACTTTTACTTTTGCAGGATTAGATTCAGTTCTTTTAGATGAGATAATGTATCCAAGGAGTTTCCTAGAGGTTACCCTGAAGACACATTTCTTTGGATTCAATTGGACCTTGTATTATTCTAATATTATGAATTTTTTTTCCATGATCTCTAGATGTCCAGCTCTGGTGTAGGATTTTTCCAACAAATCATCCACATAATCTTTCAAATAGGTATGCATCATGTCATGAAAGATAGTAGTCATTGCACGCTAGTATGTAGCTCTGACGTTCTTCAACTCGAAGGGCATGACATTCCAACATAAGGTTCCCCAAGGACAAGTGAATGATGTCTTAATTTGATCTTCAAGAGCAATTTTAATCTAATTGTATCCTAAGAAACCGTCCATGAGAGATAACATTTCATTCACTGGTGTTAAATCCACTATCATGTCTATATTTGGAAGTGGCAAGTCATCTTTAGGAAACCTTTGTTTAAATCTTTGAAATCTATGCAAACACAGACACTCCTCTTAGGTTTTGAAACTAGTACTAAGTTTGAAATCCACTCAGCATAGTCAACAGGTCTTATAAATCCCACATCTAGCGACTTTTGTAATTCAACTTTTACCAATAGAGCGACATGCAGGTGCATTTTTCTCAACTTTTTCTTAACAGGTTTTTCCCTCAGTAGCAAAGACAAGTGATGCATTACTAATTATGCATCAAGTCTGACATGCCTACATAGGACCATGCAAATTTGACTTGTCTTTACTTGTAAAATTGTATATGTTGTATTCTCTCTTCAAGTGTTAATGATTTTGCTAGATGAATTATCCTTGGTTTTTCTTCTGTGCCCAAATTTGACAGTATTATCTTCTCCACCAACATAGATGATTCTTCATGATATGGTACTAGGGGAAGTGTGTCAAGCCTTCCATCCTCAAGCACCTCAGAGAGGTTTTCACCGTCAGATACGTCCTTTATTTTTACTTTTTCCAGGTCTAATAGCTCCACAGAGCAGTTTACACTAGAAGACCTATTTATATTTTCAATAATTTTTTGATTGAAAGGCTTGGCACCTTCTCCAAAGTAAGCCACACTATTGAGTTCTATAATGAAACCTTCTTTATGATCCCCAAGAGGTGTGTCTTCTCATGCTCCCAAAAATTTTATGATGTCCTCATCATTTTGAAATACATCTACCTGTGGTGGTCTCTTTTGATCCCAATCAATGAGTTGGGGGTGAACCAGGGGTAAAGGGTTATGATTTGAGTCAAGATTTTGAATGGATTCAAGGGTACACGTGTTATGATCAGGTTCAAGGGTAAAGACACTATCATATTCATAGATGTCAACGAAGTCATCGATGCCATTTTCCTCATCTATTTGTGTAGCATTAGAGGACTCTACTTCCTTACTTGAAGTACACACGGTACTCAAGGTCTTATCTTTCTGCACATCATATCCTAGAAACCAGGGACTTTTTGCATATGAGTAGGTTGTATTGGTTCCAAGATACCTTGTTTCTGTAAACCCAGAGGAATTTTACCATCATATCCCATTGGTTTCATAAGATCAAATCCTTTGCTGTATTGTTCAACAAGTATCTTTATCTCTAGTTATTTAGTTTGTTCTTTTCTGTATTCTCATCTTTGTACAACCATCTTAGGAGATCAACTTCTTCCGCTTCATCATAAAGGGGTCCCCATTTTTTTAAAGTATTTGATTTACAAATCAATCTAGTATTGGTATTTGATGTGGTCTTAGGAATTTGTGTCTTGCCATAGGTGTGGGGAGATAGAAGTAGCTTTCCAATGCAAAGAGCACGATTCAGGGTATATTCTCCTACTCCTTGTCTTTCAATTGTACTTTAATCTTAGCTTCATTGGATTTCGAGGTGGACACTTCTAAGGACTCGGGATCAACATATGCTTGAGAAGGAAGTGCTTCACGATTGCTAGGGATTGTGATTTCAATTTTAGGGCTTAGATTATTGTAATACATGAAAGGGTTTGGATCTCCTAGTATTGTGATTTCAACACCATCATGTAGGAATTTAATGCAATGATGGTATGTAGAAGGTACCACTTGCATTGCATGAATCCATGGTCTTCCAAGGAGGATATTATAAGTTAGAGGGAGATCAAGGACTTGGAAAACCACATCCTTTATCACAAGCCCAACCTTGATTGATAAAGTAATTGATCCTTTAGATGAGCATTCCTCTTCATCATATGCCTTTATGGTAATATTTTTTCTTTGGATCAGCTGCACTTTCAAAGAACCCTAATTATGTGACCAATTTTTGAGTACAAATATTAAGACCTGCTCCTCCATCTATTAGGACTTTCTTGATCTTGAATTTATGGACAAGAACTTCAATGTGTAAAGGTGCATTATGTGGTTGGAAGATGGAAAAATCATCATTCTCAATAAAAGTGAGAGTGTGAGGAGAGGTGATGTGTCCCACCATAGCTTGGAATTGATCTACATGCAAGTTTGTATGCACTATAGTAGTAGCAAGCACTTTATCTAGGATAGATTTATGCTCAGGAGATAGGCATAGCAGCTCAAGTATGGAAATTTGTGTGGCAATTTTACCTAAATGCTCTATGAGGTTGTATCGTGAAGCTGGTGCAACGGTTTTTGAATTAGGACCTCTAAGGGTAACTATGCCTCTACGGGTAGTAACATTACAATCAAGTTATTTTCCTTTTATAATGAAAGTGTTCACATGATTATTTGTTGGATGTTGTGATTGTATTGCTGATATGTGGTTGTCATTGATGTCAACACTATTAGCATTTGATGTATTGAAGGTTGTATATGTCGAGGATATTGAGAAAATTGTTAAAGAAAGTATTACAAGTTCCCAGTGGAACTATGAAGGTCATGAAGGTGTCTTGTTTTGTACATTGAAGATCAACTGCGGTGGACTAAAGGGTTTATTGCTGAGTGTATCTAGTCCATCCACCAGAAGTTTCAGAGGTCCACGTAAAGATTTGTTTGAGTTATGAAGATCTGTGTTCTGACAGTGTTTTTGTGGTCTCTGTTAGTGTTCTTGATTAAAGTTGGTATAATTCTGGTAATTCTAGTTGCTGCAAATGTTTCTCTATTGTTTCTTGGTGCTCGTGGATGCTTCTAGATCATGCTCTATCTCTGTTGCACGTCCGCGTTGATCGATGTGCTCATGGTTGCATATTTTTCACGGTATATTCAATTTTTGTGTTCTTGGCCAACATGGTGGTTGTAGCATGTTGCGGATCCTTGAAGATTTAAAATTGAATGTTTGGCGCACTCGAGGATATTGTTTTGGGTCACATCATGGTATTGGCTAATGGTGTTTGATCCAAATTGAAAATTTGTTTGTAAATTTGGGCCAACATTGAAAATATGTTTTATATTTTTGGTCGACTAAGTTCTTGATGTAACTTCATGTTGTGGATATATAAGAGAGATTGTTTAAGCGAAGTTAGTGTGTGCATAATAGCGAATATATGCTAGAGAAAGTGTAGATGTGCGAATAGTGTCCAAATCATTCGATTGCAGAGTAGAGTGAGAAGAAGTTTGAGCGAAGTGTGAAGAAGGTTTTATGTGCTTAACTGGAACTGTAATCAGGCTTGGAAAAATCTATTTCCTCAGTTCATATTCTGTGGATCTAATCCGTATTACTATGTATTGTTGGGCGGTGAGCCCTCTTCTATTTGAGCAGTGAGCTCTAGGTAGTGTGCCTGAATGCATGTGCATTCCCATTATTTATCATTATACTTTTAACAAGGTATAATATTGTGGACTAACATCCACCGTGGTTTTTCCCCTAATAGGGTTTCCACATAAAAATCTTGGTTTTCTTTGTGCTTCTGATGTGTTGATTGTTTATAGTTTATTGTTCGTTCATCAGATATGAGATTAAGTTAAGTTAA
The DNA here is from genome assembly GCA_007258455.2 of Sequoia sempervirens. Taxonomy (NCBI): domain Eukaryota; kingdom Viridiplantae; phylum Streptophyta; class Pinopsida; order Cupressales; family Cupressaceae; genus Sequoia; species Sequoia sempervirens. The sequence continues at coordinate 21,573 of VDFB02092938.1, read as the reverse complement.
GTTTGATTTTTTTAAAAATATTCTGTGACAATTGATTCACCCCCCCTCTCAGTTGTCTATCATTGTTTTTCCAACATTATCAACCTCACTGATGTTATTTATGACATAGTCATACTTAGTAACAGTATAGTTTACACCATCACCAGATTCAAGAACCTTTCCTTTATCCTTGTCATACTTAGGGAAAGGATTTTTAAATATCTCGCATTCAGATTTACCAAAAGGAGCTTGTCCATCAACTGCTATCTTACCGTCATCAATAAGGTCTTGAATCACATGTCGAAGTTTATTGCAACTATTAGTCTTATGTGCTTTGTGTCTATGATAGTCACAAAATTAATTGTCATTCCACCATGGGGGTTTGACGTATGGATTATATTCTCTCATCTCATGTAGCATTATAAGATCATTTTCAAGGAGTTATTTTAATGACAATTCAAGCAATTGTCCCAATGGCGTAAAATTTCATTTAGGGAAGCTTCTTTGTTTTTCTTTTCCTTTATCTGACAATAAACCATTAAGGTTGTAGATAGGTGATGATGTTTTAGTCATTTTTGCATCAACAACTCTGTTAGTGACCACATTCTTGTTCTTAACCCGTAAAGGTGTCTTGTTGCTTGAGCCTGAGTTTTGATCTTTGTCATTATTAAGTTTAATAGCTCCATCATCAATGAGAGTTTGTTCAATTCGAAATCCCATTTCTATGACTTCATCAAAGGAATCCAAGCATTTGAGGAAAATTTCCTTTCCAATTTCCTTGTTCAAATTTTGACAAAAGAGGTCAACCAATTGTTTGTCTGGAATGTTATAAGGTACTCATTTTTTCAAATGTCTCCATCTTTGTAAAAGTGACACAAAAGATTCTCCTTGTTTTTGCTTGGTGTTAAAAAGGTCTGACATGGTCACTTCAAGTTCACAGTTGCAACTGTAATATGAGACAAATTTATCAACCAATTCTTGAAAAGGTTTGATGGCCAAGGGTAATCGTGAAAACCATTCCATAGCTTCTCCTCCCAGATTGTGAGGGAATAATCTCATAAGATATGTCTCATCAACTGTGAATTCCAAGGTAGTAGTGCAAAATTATCTTAAGTGATCTTTATGATCTCCTTTTCCCCTATATTTATCAAGTCTCGGTATGTCCGAGTGACTAGGGAAAGGTGGCATTAGTATGCTTGAATCTAAAGGATAAGGACATATATCTTTAATGGAAAACTTGTAGGATGATGTTTTACTATTTTTGAGAGTATCCAATTCTTGTCTCAATGCTCTAAGCTCATCCAAAATAGAATTATTTGTAGGTACATGTTTTGACATCTTTGAATATCTCTTGTAACCAGGTAGTAAATAAAAGGGTATGCGATCCTTGGTTCTATTATCATTGTTTGTTTTGGTATTCTTAGATTCATTAGATTCATGTTTGTCATTCATCACGAGTAATGATATGTCAAAATTAGGAGGCAGATTGATTCCTTCATCAACAAGGGCCCTGAAGTATTGTTGTGGATTACATTTGACCACCTCTTTAAGTAGTTTAGTGAATCTATGTTCATGAAGTGCTTCTTCTATATGAGATTGGGTTACTTCTTTGTTATCAATTCATTTGTTTCACTAGTTGCAATAATAATGTGGTCTTCCCCATAAAAATCATTTCCCCAAGGCTTTCCTTCTTCTTGAAAAATTATTATTCTTGTTTTAGGGGACATAGGTGATTGTTCTGATCTTTGTCCTAGGATTGGACAATGTATGAGATTCAAGATTAGGATGCAATGCAAACTAATATGAATCTAAGATAAGATATGGGAATGGAGTGGTATGACTCTACAAATAACAAGCTTGATATGATAAAAAAAATGTAAGAACTCAAGGAAACTCTAGGTCTAAGGATAATTTTAATGCAAGGCTTTACCTGTGCTATGATGGATAGACACAAGTACAAGTGATCAAGAGAGGGTATGCTAAATTAGGAGATGATGAACTCTAAGAATATTTCCCTACTCAAAGATGATGATATATTCCCTAACTCAAGGATGATTAATAGCCAATGTTTGATTCAAGACCTAAGGAAAGCAACCTAAGTGCAAGCTAAAAGTTTTGTTTGACTAACGATGGATATGCAAGGACTGAGGACATTAATGAATAAAATGATCATAATATGCAAGGACTAGGTGGAATGATCTATATATGCAAGGACCGAAGGATTAGAGCTAAAGAACGATTCCCCAAGAGATTTAAATGCTAGGCTCATTTTGGACATGTAAGTCTGGTTTGTTCCTCAAAGGGTATTGCTAAAAATTTCTTAGCAATATGTCTCAGTTGCGATAGTTCTTCAAAATGTGTTTTCTGGTAAACCTTGAACTACGATGTCTATGTTTGAAAAAGTGAAATGTAGATTTTCACTTACATATTTTGGTTTTGCAAGAGGTCATGCAGACGTTTGTGTTGTTTGACTTTTTGAGAAAGCTTTTGAGATTTTCAAGGTCGAAATGTTATAGATTCCTTGTGTGATGTTTGATTGATAGAGAATGTTTGTTTTGAACACACACACAAAACACAACATAATGTTTTGGATGAATTTGATACAAAATTAGAGTAGAAGTTTGAATGGGGGCCTCGATTAGCCCAAAAATTTTCACTAGTCTTGAAAGAAGATACTACTCGCTAAGTCCCTACTTGGATTACTCCATACACTAAGACAAGACGGACACTAGCTCCCCCACCACAACATGGGCACGCCAAATCTCTTACCCTAAAGATTCAAAGATCTTTATGACCAAGGGATTTTCTATCTCCACCCTGAATAGTACGTGTAGGGTGGCTTTGGAGGTTCGACCTCCTACACCAGCAAGCAATTTTTTTTTGGCTTCTACAACAAGTGGTTTCTAGTCAATGTTCTAGGATAATTAGGTGTCTATACATACAATAGTTCACTCATTTAAGAGGTCTCCCAACCCTTAGAAAGGGTTTTTACCATCTTATGGATATTGAGGGAGACTTCCATCAGTATAAAATATCCACACTAGGTGATTGATGAATTTTGTCACAACCACAATTGTCTGTATAGAAGACCAAAACAAAAGTATCGCTTGGGTCGTTCCCTCTCACAAATGGAGAGGTAGGCCCTTTAAGGGATTAATAACATAAAAGAGATGGGTTTGGCTTCTAATCACCGAGTTTACACAAGGTGAGAGCATACACATACCACCTCACAAGCACAACAAACAATGATTAATTAACCCCCTAGTTAATCTATGTGCAAAAAAACACTTGAAAAATATATCTAATCAATGAAAACCCTGAAAAACTATCATTAGTAGTTTGAATTTCTAGACTTCAACAAATGAACATCAAGTTTCAATTTCAAATCTTTGACATGTGAACCTACAAAAAGCCAAATCAACAAGGTAACAAAAACAAACAAAATTAATCTAAACCTAACCATCAAAATTAAAAACTAATTTAACTAAATTAATCCAAATAACAAAACAACTGATTAATCTAAATTAGCTAACAAAATCTAAATTCTAAAAAAACTAATTAATACTAAGAAAATATTTTGATGTGAAACAGATGGGATAATATGGTAAAAATTAGCTTCTTCACATATAGCGCAGTTCAACCACACTCTCATCTTTGCTCCTACTTAGATAATCACACAACTTCAACCACACATCACAAGAAAGAAGGAATACCACATAATATGCATATTTTTCAAATCATAGCACTAACATTTTTGATAAATAATAAATTATGTAGAAACTTACACCCCCATCAATTCTGTGTAATACTCAATAATGACAGAGAGAGTGCTAGACAATTGAAATGGCCCAAGCCAAAGCCATTGGTCATAAAGATTTTCTTTCTAATAATAACAAACACGTCTATCATATTCCCTTATGTATACAACACCATCACTAATACATACTATCATAGACCATAAAAAATTACTCTTTCTCAAAATACCCCCATGGCTAAGATTAAAGCAATTTATTTCATAGAAACCTCATTATTTCAAGAAATACGAAGAATTCTCATAAAAACTGGAACCACCATAAGTTTGTAGGCCGCCCACTACATAGGAATCAACAAGGGCAATAAAAGTTGTTTTCCTATATCTAGTGACATACATACATGGAGCAAATGGTATCGTTGAATTCTTTAAATACACCAATAAAAATAGATGAAGGAAATAGCAATAGCATTTTGAAAAGATGACTCCAAAGAAAAAAAATTGACACCAGTCCACAACACGTCTATTACAAAGAGAAGTCATCGTAGACAAAGAAAAAAGAAAAATTAAGATTCTTTATAGTAGCCACCTTCAAAGATAAAAAACAAGTTGTCGATATCTGTAGTGTTTTCTAGAATAAAATAAAAAGTGCTTATGCCAAGAAGCCGCCTCTCTTCAAAATGATAGCATGATACTTGAAATATGAGGGACGATACCATACTAAAATTTTCATCAGACAAACATATACCCTCAATATGCAAATTAATAGAACAACCACCTTGAAACCAAATAAGAATGACACTGCCAGAAAATTAAAGATTCGGTTCACAGTCAGACATTCATGACAGGTTCACCATAAGAATCTTTTGTGTCACATCATGCAAAACATGGGCATGCAAAATATGGGCACATTTCACGTCAGGTTCACTATTCTGTTAATGTTGAAAATGAGAAAATTAATTGAATCTATAAACTAGAATCAAAATATTTTCAACATAACATCAATGAAGTTTCTCCTAAATGAATACAAATGCAGAAATGTAATATTAAACTACGAAAAACCAAACATAAGAATTCAAAAGAAAAATAACTCCATTGCTTCCTATCATCAAGATCTTGGATTACACATTTGATGCTCTCAGTTTTTTATAAGCACAAATGTATCAAGAAGCTATGATGAATGGATGTAAAGTTTTTGTGATTGAAATCGAATATGCTTAGTTGTGAGAAGAGAGAGGGCTTATATTGATGTCCTCACAAGATAGAACTAGGCTATGGGAGAAATGTGGGATTAAAAGAGCGAAATGGAGAAATGGATATTTATCCCATATTGTTTGATTCAATGTAATTGATGGGAGTGAAAGAAATAAATGGAAGAGTTTGTGATATGGTGGAGGTTTAGGAATTTAGAATTAAAGTGGATTTGTGAATTAGATGAATGATTTAATTAAATGAATTTATGTATGAAAAGGCAAATGATTTAATTAAATATGCAATGGATAAAGATTTATGTAAATTAATGTATGGAAATTTTAATGATTATGTAAATAGAGTATGTATGGAATGGATAGATGATTTATGGATAACTTATTATGCAAATGGATAAATGATTATAATATTTTAATGATTTAAGTGAATTAACGAATAAATAGAGGAAAGTATTAAATGAATTAATTAATAGAAGAATAATAGGATAGCTATGAGGATTGATTTTAAGTGTCTACATATATAAAAAAATTATACTCCATCATGATGCATACCAATCACTTATTATATTCAATGGATGTTGTCTTTTTGAATGTAAATGTTTATTTATTTTATGATCTCCTTTGATGCCTTTTGCAAATGATTTCACCTCCCTTATATATCCTCATGTCTTCATGAAAGGGTTCATACTTTTGAATAGACATCTTCTTTCCAAAGGTTATGTCCTTTTGTACCAACTTAATGTTATTTAATTTCCTTGCCAATCGATGCCTCAAACATTACTGATTATTGATTATTGAATTCCCTTGTGGGATTGCTAGATATTAATAAAGGGTTCACTGCTATTAATGTTTTCCTTTATTAAGGAAATTGTTGTTTATTTTGAAAAATATTTTTTGTAGGTTTTGTGGGAGCCATGTCTTCATGGAAAGGGAATGATAGTATGCCCTACCTGAGATTGCTTGTCTATAAGAAATTCCCATCTAGGATGCTCCTTCTTGTGATGTAATTAGCTTATGTTGTGATACTTTGATAGGAATTGGAAATTCTAAACCAAGTGTCGATTATCTTGGTTAGGTCTATCTCTATGTTCTTGAAGAGCAGTAATTAGTATACTTGCCTCAACTTAACTATCAATAAGGTTAATACTATCTTATAAAGTATGAGGACAATTATTTTGGCTCTTGTACTTCTATTTTCTAATAACAAAACCAAGAGTTAGAAGTTGGCAAGAATTGTTTATATAAGACAATTTTTTTCTCCTTTCATTACCCTTGTTGAAATCTAGAATGATAGAAAAATGTGGCATCCCTCATCATGATGAATTATGCGAGTGTTGTGAATATCAAGGTCCCACTCCTTTGTGCAAGGCCCATTTTTCTTTTGAGTAAAAGGATCTTAGTGTCCTTTCCTATAGGTTGTATCCTCTTTTTCCTAAAAAAATTCCCTTAAATAAAGTACATTTTATTTCACCTAATCATTTAAACAACGTTTGAGGAAAGATTGATTCTAATGAGGATGTGATCTAAAATAGCTTATAGGTGTTTGTAACACTTAACCTAGTCCAAACATTTTTCAACATATATCATCTTGTCATAGAATCATAGGTGAATAATGACATGTTATAACCTTCTAAGTATTTATTCCCTAGATAATCCTCAAGTACAAAGTATTGGATGTATCCATAGAAAACAATTATTACCTATAAAAACTTCATAGAAATTGAATAAATATAGATTGGTCCACTAACATCCAATTCCATATCAATGGGAGGTTGTCACTCCTCTTTTAAACATTTGGCATATCCCCATGTTTAACACTAGGATGATTTTCATATCTTAGAAAAGTATTGTTTTAGTCCACCTAGTTCAAAACAACATCAATTTTTTCCCAAGGTTTAAAAGGTGAAAATGATCCTGGGATTTGTGGGTTATGGACCCACGTAGTAACCTAAAATAGACTTATGTAATAAATTTGTATGTGACTTGATTTGGATCAAATTTATCTAAGGCACATGTATGCCTAATATTGATGTCCTTGATTATAAATGTAAATCTACTCTAATCAAGAAGGATGATTTAGGAGGTTAAGATCCTGGGATGAAATGATCTACTCTAGATATCAAATATAGAAGTGAACTTGGTCCACAAACAAAGTCTACAATTTTTTAGGTTACAAGGTAGATCCATGCATCACCATTGATTCAATCCTATGTGGTATGGACTTGACTTGTACTTTATAATCTTGTTCAAAATGAACAAATTACTCTTCATTAGGTCAAATGTGTTCCTCCTCCATGAAGCTTGATGAATATACCCTATGATAGATTTCCAATATTTCTCTTCAAATCTCTCGAGAGTCCAAATTTTTAGGTTCCTAAATAATTGAGTTGTCTTCATTACATTCTCTAAAAAGATGTTGTTTTGGCATATTAGAGTTTGGTTGAATTTAGACTTGGATTCTTATTATTATTTCTAATTTTGACTAGGCATGCTAATAATAATTCACTCTATGATGTTTCAAATGGGTTGTTATGGGTAAGACAAATTTTCTAGATAAATCATTGTAGATTGTTTGGAATATTTTTGTGGACTTTAATGTTTTTGTTTGGCTTTTGAGAGGTTGACCATCCTAGGTCAAGATGATATCTTGGTGCACTTATATCTCAAAATTTGAAAGTAAGATAATCTTAATCCATCTTTCTATTTTAGTTATGCCTAATTATTTTGTGACAACTAGTGATGGAAACATGTTGATTTCTATTTTAAAATCAAGTTATATATATTGTTATATTTTTTTATGCCGAGTTGTTATGATTGATTGTTCCTTCCTTCAGAAACTTTTTAATACTTTGATTACTTGATTTCCTAATGAATAGATGAGTGATGTTTTCTTATCAAATTCCAATGAATTAATTTATCCTTTATATCCATTTATTGAAGGAGTCACACCCTTCACAATAATTCAGTCACCACCTTTCATTATAAAGGAGTCACCATCCTTCATTATAAAGGAGTCACCACCCTTCATAGTAAATGAATCATCACCCTTCATGACTTCCTTTTGAGAATAATACTTTACTTCCAAATTGATTGATAGGTTTATTTCCTATTGATGATTTTTTCACAAGGAATGATTCCCCTTTTATATCTTATTGTTGAAGGAGTCATAATCTTTCACATTTGAAGGGTCACACCTTTCACATTTGAACAGTTGCGCAACCTTTCACATTGAAGGGTCACAACCTTTCATTTGAAGAGTCACAATCTTTCACATTTGAAGGGTCACAACCTTTCACATTAGGAGTCACATCCTTTCACATTAGGAGTTGCATCATTTCTCACATCATCACTATTCTTGAGAACTTAATTTAATTTATTTGGAAAATCACTTAAGGTTCTATTCTCAATTGGATTCTTCAATGATGTTATGGATTTATTTCTCAATTGAGATGCTCTTCCATTAATATCTCAAGTTTGAGGGAGTCACACCTTTTCACCTCAATAGTTATAACTCTTCATTTCTACATTTGGAGACTAATACTAATTTATTTTGAATAAGTTAATTTGTTAGTGTTGCTTCTATTACTTGCAATCAGTCATAATAATTCCTCCTTTGTTGATTTGGTTTCTAATCTTAGGTCCTTTGAAGAGATGTGGGGGGGATCTATGTAAAATTCAAAAATATCTCTCCTAAATACCACTAATTAGTAAATTCATCTTGAGAATAAATTCTCTTTTATTTGGACAAAAAATATTTAGGTTCCTTTTTCCCATGCCTTCCAAAATGTTAGGATTTCCTTACGTTGTCATTTTGTGATTTCTATTTTTTTTTCTTTATTATGGAAAAATGCACTAGATTAAATTTCTCAACCCAAGAAGCATTTTTCAGATTTCTAAAGCTCTTATAGATTTGGTACTTTTATAATTGTTAAGAATAAAGTAATCATAAACACACATGGAGTAAACCTAATAAAGACACATCAAGAATGAAGCAAACACATAGATATATGTAAGACATGTAGCATACACATAAATACATGCAATAAACAAAGCATACACATAAATACACGTAAAACATGAAGCATACACAAAAATACACATAAAACATGAAGCATACTCATAAATACACATAAGTCACGAAGCATACACATAAATATATGTAAGACACAAAGCATACACATAAATACACGTAAGTCACAAACCATATAGATAAATACATGTAAGACACAAAGCTTACATGTGAAAGACACACATATAAAATTGCAATGTTGGCCCACTTGATTTTATTTTTTGATCTACTTAAGAAGAGGGTTGAATAGTTAATCCTAATTGACTAACGGTTAAAGTAGGTTTGTCTGATAGGCTAGCAAGATTAAAGCTCTGATACCAATTGTAATGTCCCCTAATTGGGGTATGCTTGATTTTTCCCAAAAGTAAAAATTCCAATAATATAATTTGTTTTACAAATAGTATTCTAAAATTAAATCATATAAAAGTTATTGAACTTAAGAGTAAATGAAATTTTTTAAGATAAATAATATCATCTAATTGGATCTAATCTATAGTTTAATTTCTAATAACCAACCGTAGAAAGGATTGGAAAGGAAAGCATGATAGGGTGCCCAGAGATTGTTCATCACAATTAAGCCCAAGAGTATGGAAATCACCCCTTGGCCCCAAGTGGTAGGATATCTTGTTGCCATCCAACATGGGGTAGTCTACTTACATTGTGGAATCAATTTCCTGCCTATCCCAATTGTGTTCCCTTGAAAATCCATGCCTAATTTCTTATAGGGAAATTAATAGATTAAATTAATTATTATAAGAGCCTTAAATAGATTAGCAATTCCCATTAGTAACTAGGTTAAAGATACATAAGAGATCATATATATATATATAAATGTTATACTCCATCATGATGCATACCAATCACTTATTGTATTCAATGGTTGCTACCTTTTTGAATGCAAATGGTTATTTATTTTATGATCTCCTTCGATGCCTTTTGAAAATGATTTGACCTCCCTTATATATCCTCATGTCTTCATAAAAGGGTGAATCCTTTGGAATAGACATCTTATTTCTAAAGGTTATGTAGAAATTTTTGTTCCAACTTAATGTTATTAATTTCCTTCCCAATCGCTACCTCAAACACCATTAATTATTAGCTATTGACTTTTCTTCCCAATCAATTCCTCAAACATTACTGGTTATTGATTATTGAATTCCCTTGTGGGATTGTTGGATATTTATAAAGGGATCACTGCTATTAATATTTTCCTTTATTAAGGAAATCATTTTTTGTTTTGAAAGGTATTTGTTGTAGGTTTTGTGGGAGCCACATCTTCATGGTAGGGGCATGAAAAAAGGTAAAATCAAAACTGGCTAGGCATTATATGATCATTGTGGGAAATATAATCGTGAAGAATTCTTTGGTTAGAAGTTGTACTTGGAGAAGAACCTTCACAAGAATGGTAAGATAGGTAATAAATCTTGTCATCTCTCTCTTAAGAATAAAGAGGTTAAAGAGAAATTACACTTCAAGTGTGAATTCTAGGTTTAGTTGTACTACAAAGAAAGTTGTAATTGCTTGAGTTTCTGAATTCAATTGTGTTTGAATTTTTGCATCAACGTTTCGGATCACACTTTGTGATCATCAAGATAGAAGAGAGCATAAGGAGTAGAAATCACAGATCACAGAGTGTGATCCGAAATGTTGATGCAAAAATTCAAAGACAATCAAATCCAGAAACTCAAGGAACAACTTCATGGATTGTGGAAATCTATTATCACTAATTATAAATAAAGTTGTTCATTTTGAGCTAGAAACATGGCAATTAGATTTTTTTAACATAAAAATTCAAGTTAAGAGTTTTAAAGTTGACACACTTTTTTATTCTTGTTCACTACTTAATGTTATTTCTTAAGTTTTGGTTGAAAAACTTGATATACAAACTAATCAACATATAACCATAATTATGCTTTGGGTTGGGTCCAAAATGGTGTTAGTTTGTTAGTTAGTAGGTAATGTAGAGTGAAAATTTCTATTTCACTAGATTTTTTTGATGAAGCGGTTTTAGATGGTGTGCCAATGGATGTGTGTGGAATTATGTTTTGGTAGACCCTACATGTTTGATGGAGATGCTATAATATACATTCAAAGACCAACGTGCATCACTTCCTCCAAGTTAAAGCTTCTCATCAACAAATCATTTAGATGGTTAGTGAGAATTTTTCTAGGTGTTGGTTGAAGTGGTGGAAGATAAGATGGAAATATGTTCATCCACCAAGGTGATCATCCCTTTTGTTTTGAGTCACTTTATCTTTTCAAGACTAAAATATCCCTAATTAGGGAGGTGTGGTTTAAAAAGGGTTCAATTTGTGCCTCATAGCATAAGAGAACTTTCTATTGTAGGTCCCAAATCAAGTCTTAAATGGCATTGAAACTTAATGTGTTTGCATATTTTGATTACTCAAAAATTGTGCAATTTTAAAAAGAATGGAACCTCATTTTGAGTGTATGCAATAGCTATGGATTTTAGAAGCTTGAAAATAAAAACTACCAACAAGGGAAAATTTGAAACCTTAGGGGTGGTTTTGAAGGTGTCATTGGTACTTTCAAAAATACCTCTCTATTGACATCCATAGTTTTTTCAAGATCAGAGAAACATTATGAGATGTTCTAGTTTTTATTATCTTTTTACTTCTTTGACCCTTTTTACTTCTAAGGGTTTTATAAGTCTTTGAAATTATATTTATTTGTAATTTAATATGAAATTGATAATGAAAAGAGTGAATTTAATCTTATAACTCAAGTAATGGGAGCCATTTATGTGATTTTATGTGCTCATATACATGACTATTGTAGTAGAGGGCCAAGAATTTTCAATAGAGTTGTAATTGGTCTTAGTAAAGAATTTCAATATTGTTGAGTGTTCATAAGCAAGTCTATAGGTTGAAAATCAATCACAAATTTCTATTAGGAGTACTTAAGTGACGATGACTCACATTTTTGTGGTTTTTTCTTATCCACAAGGAATTTATCCATTTTAATTCCTTTGTGTCTCCATCTTCATTGTGTTTTATCTCTCTATGTTATGTCCCTTTTTATTTTTAATCTTTTACAAATTTTTAGTCAATTAATTGCTCTCAAATTGTAAATATCAAAATTTATAATTTTGTGACTTACCTAAGGAGCATGCTTGGTATTTTATGGTTCAATGAATACTAGTAGATGATGCTCTTTATGTGATGATGCATTGTAGGCAAGAGCTCTATAATGGATAGATAATAAATTAGGGTGTGTGTTAAATAAAACACCCTATAACATAAGCTAATGAGTTTTGTGCTCAAGTCAAGACATATTGGTTGCTCCATCTTGAAACCTATATAGGTAGCACTTAAAATAGACACTAAATATAATTGCTTAAAATTTTAATGGTTACAAAAAGTAAAAAGGATAAAGGACTCTACCTAGAATGAAAATATGAATTTTCCTAGAGAAAAACAAGAAACATGACTCTCCCTTGAGATAAAAAGAAATGATATGCTCCTATTGGAACATAAATATGAGCATAGTTTTTCTTAGATAAAAAGAAGGAATCTAAATTTTCCTTGAGTGAAAATTAAATGATATGATTCCTCTTGGAATATAAATAGGAACATGGTTTTGGTTGAAGCAAAAGACAAAATGTGGTCGCATTGAGAATGGAAGTGGCCATGAACTACTAGTTACAACCATACTCATCAAAGGAACAATAGTGAAATTATAACAAAGGTAAGTATAAGTTGTATCCATGAAAAAAATTATTATCATAACATGTATGCATGTAATCATACAATAAGCATGTAAGCATGATAATCATAAGTGAAAATGTAAATTTTCATAAGCATGTAATATGTGATTTTTTATGAAACTTTTCCCCCAAAATAAAAATTAAATTATGAAATCATTAAAAGGAGATAGAAAAATAAAGGATAATATGATCCTTTGGTTAAAATGGAGATTAATGAATAATATTTATGAAAACTCTTTTAAAAGAGATGAATAATTATATTTAATAAATAATAATTAAAGGAAACCTTTGTGAAAGGGTGTGATGGTTTGAAAACCAACCCTTAAGGCTTATATAAAGCACTTATGTGAGACTTGGAAAGGGAATGTAGATCACTCAATAAAGAAAGTGGTTTGGTGGGCTATGGAAATTCCAGAAGGGGCACACATAGTGTGTCCAACTCAGGGTACAAAGTATACTTGAGATTATCCTAGCCAAGGATTTGATGCATAAGCATGGTGCATGTAGGCATCTCTAGAGTGTGTCATAGCTATGAGAGCCAAGACCACTAAAATATTTCTAGGGTGAGAAGGACCATTCCATGTGCTTTGATTAATATAAGCATTGGAAATCCTTTATGTTAAAAGATATTTGAAAAATTATATATATAAATTTGATGATAATATGATTGAATTATATGGTTATGTTATTCAATTCACTATATTAATTATTTAATTTAGAATTCTTTCCAAATTATCACATGTATAGTATACAATGATTATTTTACATTAGTATTCACATCTATTTTAATAACATTACATCTTGCAAATTATCTTAACACTAATATTTAAACTATTAAATCTAATGGTATTACTTAAATAACTTTGGGAGAAAAGTAGCATTACATAAATATGTAAGCATGATAACATAATATATAAATTTTATAAGCATATGTCCATATGGTAAACATGAGTAGAACACCATTGATATAACTATCATAAAGGGGATTCCCCCAAGTGGAAGAAACATAACATACAAGTCACAAGGAATAAGACATTATAAATTATATAGAAGGTGAAATGAGAATGAGGCATAAGAAAAGGAAACTTAGAACAAACATGATAATTTCACAACATATATGATTTCACTATCTTATGATAAATGATTTTTTTCAAATAAAGCATGACTTGAAAAATAATTTCTCTTATTTTCCATTATCTTATGATATAACATGATAAGAAGGTGAAATGAGAATGAGGCATGTGAAAAGGAAACATAAGATAATGGAATATGTAAAGGAGGATCACAACATACATGATATAACCAACATTCCAAATAAAGAACACAACACAAACAAGTTATGTTTCTAGTTGAAACATAATGAGAGTCGATACCAATCAATCCAAAATTTGTATCATCCTAAACCCATAGCAAGCCACACAAAGAAAATACATAAACACCACACAAGGATGAGGGGGTGTTGAACTATACACACATGTTCAAAGTCACTTGTGTCAAAATGCACCACTAAAGTCTCTTTACATCATTCACATACTAAACAAGAACATGAAAACAACATATCACAAACATAAAGCTAAGAAATAAATTCAAAAGAATAAATGTATCATGTAGTAAGAGAGATAGATAAGAAATTAACTAATGAATCCATTTCATATGGGTGGGTCTATCACAATGTGGTCAAATGAAATATCACTATAATTCACTCTCCCCATGGGACTATCTATTGGAATTCCATGTTTTTTATGATCTTATTTATCATGGTGACTATGTGGGATATCCAAAAGTGCAACCTTATCTTATCCAATGTTCTATGCACATTGAAATCCATAAACTTATCATCACTAGTAATCTAGAAGAATTATCATCATGTAATTTCATTTTATTAGCCTCAACATGTATCATTCATTGTTCAATAAGATTTTGAATTTTATGTTGAACAATATAATACATTTATCCATAGAATGACCATGTATGAGATTATAAGAGAACAAAATATAACCTTGTGTGGTGGATGATTATAAATATATCCATTATTTTAACAAGAGGTGCTCAAGTGATAAGTTCATGTGCCAAAATTTGTTCTAGTATAATATGTTGAGGCTCACCCTATTTAGTGAATTCTTGAAATACTTTTGTTTGATGTGCTCATGATGATCCTCGTGCTATAATTAACATTAGATTCATCCTTATTGGTCCCATATTCTAACTTTGAAATTGATGTTACCTCTTGGAAATATAGAGAAGTACTAGAAAAATGATGGGATAAATGATTTTTTTCAAATAAAGCATGCCTAAATTTTCATAAACTAGAAGATAAATGTAAAAATTAAGGATAAGACTTGAAAAATACTTGTTCTTTTATGAGAGGAAGTAAACCATTGATAAAAAGACTTTGAAGTTCATGATTTGATAACATGAAATTCATACTAGTAACCAAAGATTGAAATATCAATAAATAATATTTAATTTATGCATTTTTTTCTTGCTTGGATTGTATGATTTGAGCCACAGATTTATTAAGTTTGATATTTTAATAAAAATATTCTAGGAAATCATTAGATAAATCCATAAAAGAAGTGATAGAAGAATGGGGCAATGAATACCCTAAGAGATTCACCTTTGATGCAATACTTTATCACATGCTTGCATTTTGGGTGGTTTTAATAATAAAATTTGACATAATAAATTAATTTAGTGTAATGGGGAAGTCTATAATTTAATTAATGTGATATGAGTAGGTATTTGGGTTATGAAGCATGCAAACAAATGGATAGAGTTTATAAAGAATTCCAAATCCTCTACATATCACTTTGCATAGGTCAATTATAGGAAATGCCATTCTTTATGTTGTTATTCCTAAGGTTTTGAAGCTCTTTCTTAGGTATAGAGGAATTAATAGTATCTATATGTGTTTCTCTCACTCATGTAATGGCTAAAACTCAATATTTGAACCTATGACCATTGATTTTGTCTTTCAACATCTTAGCTATCTCATCTACAACACATGGGTTATTGTAAAGCTCTCTTTTTTCCATATCATATAGTCTTGTGTTGTGTTAGAGCCTCATAATACTAGAGGTGCCTACTTAATCCTCGATATAATCTATTTAACAAAGGAAATAGTGGTCACACTAAGAAAATTCATGTTCAATATAGTCCAACCCAAGTTTCCTAAAACTTGTTATTGGACACCTTTTGGTAATGCCATGACCCTATGTAGAAGAATCGCCAAATTTCTTTAAAATCATTTCATTATAATTTATATTAATATGTATACTATTGGTGTTTCGAACTGATTGCATAGGTTTCTCTAAGGATTATCTAGATCTTATACTTAAGAACCCTAGATCAGTGGCCAATGAACATGAGACATATTTTTATAATTATTCTCCTTTGCACTTTAGGCTCTGCAAAACCAATTTGGGTTTCCATTTACATAACATCATTCTTGAATTACAACAATGCTTCCAATGATATCAAAACATATTACAATTTTCACACTGATAATTTAGAGGATAACATGATTGGCTAAATCATCTTCAAAACCCTCTATATCTCTATATTCTAATGGTGTGAAGTGAGCTTAAACAAAAAAAAAGTAAAAGATAAGTTTTTGAATTTAGGTTGATTTTTCCTAGGTTTAAAATCTATGAATTAACCTAACAAGTGCCTTATCCATTATAGAGTTAAGAATGGAATAATTCCTTTGATAACAAACTAAAAACTAACTCAATGGTTTTTCATAATCTCCTTGTCTTACAACAAACAAAAGAAACAAATGGACAATACTGCTAATCTTCTTTAAAATCCCTAATAGAATCACAATATCTTCAATAATTCAATTGAAAGCAATTTTGATCCATTTCTTGAATAGAAGCCAATATTCATTACAACAAATATGTAATCGATTATTAATATTTAAAAGCTATTGTATTACAATTTGGAGACAACAACAATATAATATGTATTCATATAAACAGCAAAATTGAGTTGTTTGTTGCTATTACAGAGAAAATTTACATCATCCTTTTCTAAAACTTTAGAAGACCTAACTATACAAGACCAATTCTATACAGCCTTGCTCAAAACCTAAGGACTTGAATCCTAGAATAAGGCTTAGAATTAACTTTTATAAAAGTAAGGGAGCAACAAGCAAAAAGCCTTATTCCATCGCTTATCACACTAAAGACAAAACTTAAGCAGTGACACCTTTACAAAAGGACAAAAAACATTTATACATGGGGAAGTAACCACTACAAAAGTAGCTAGAGATATTTTTGAACATTTATATGTTGGAAGACTGAAATCACTGAGAGGGGGGGGTGTGAATCAGCGATTTATGAAAGTCACAATTTTTTTTCAAAAACAAGAACTTATGTTTGTTTTGAGCCAAGAAGACAAATCACACTATGTGAAGCAAACTTGAATTTTAAATCAAAACGCCAAATGACAGTGCAAAGAAAAAAATTGAATTGTGCATGAACAATATTGTATTTGCATAAACCATGAATTAAACATGAAACATTAACAGAGGAGAAACTTAACACTTTCACATGTATTAGAGCTCACTTTAAATCAAAACCTTTTATGCATGAAATGTGCATTGACTAATATAAAAGATTGATATGAAATGTGGCATAACATTGACAAATATGAAAGAATGATAATTGTACATTTGATAACACAATAAAATCAGACCGATAAGAAAAAAAATCACCCACATAAAATTATCACATAACACCAAAAATTTGTCTTGAATGGAAAAACCCTCTTGGGGAATAAAAAACACTCAAAAAATATTTCCTTTGTTCACTTAGAGAACCAACTATTTTACATTCAGGAGCACCAACTCCACACAATACAGGAGCACCAACTCCACATGTTTAGGAGCACCAACTCCACAAAAATTAGAAGCACCAACTTCATGAGATATAGGAGCACCAACTCCTTTACAAAGCAACAAATTATAGCATTCTATCAAAACCCTAGAAGTACATTTTTTGTAACCCTAGAATTCTAATAGAAGACTATGAATGTCCTCATTAAGCACATTGAAGAATGTTGTGTATCAACATCTTCCTCAAATACAATAATATGAGAATCATGATAAAATATTTTCAATACAATATCTGTTGTATCAAAATGTCTGAAAACATTATATTTTTCTTTTCATATCCACATGAAAATGCTTGAAAATCATCTTTTAAAGACCCTGCAAAAAAAATCTTTGTATGTAGTTTGAATAACTGTAAACCATCTCGGGTTAGGGTTACAAGAGAAGAACCCTAAAGAGTTTTCAACTAACTCTTTCAAGAATCATATGTTCTCATGTAACTTCATCAAAATTTCTAGATTGGAATAACTGAATACATTAACCCTTTATTTTTTTGCTACGAAATAATCAAGGGTTTCAAATAACATTAACCACTGAATCTTCATGACTAATGCCTTAACAAAAAAATAATGTTCAAAGCCCATAAATTGTATTTACCTTAATACATGTTTAAGGAGGAATGAAAATAAACAAATACCAGAAGAACCGTTTCAAAACTGTCCAGCTGAACTCTTCAATCAACAAGCTCTTTCTCCTTTTTTTTTTAACTTCCATAGTCAAGCATTTTACCAAAAATCTGCAACTACAACTCCATGGTGAAGGCTAGGGTTTCACAAGCTTACACAATAAAATAATAACTCTACCCTATATTTCCCCCAAGTCTTTCGAAGACTTCAACCAAAAAGATAATCATTTTGAAGATGGTAGGAAACATCATATCACATGATTTAATCAAGTATTAAAATGATTTTGAGACCATTGAATGCTGACACACATCATCAGTTCTCAAATATTGTTGAAGCTACATAATATCCCTATCGACAAAAATAATCACACAAATATAATAACCGTTGTCAGTGAAGTTTAGTCACATGTATATTGTGACTTATCATTTAAAACCGATACAACAATACCATATGCACAAAGAAACTCGATAGGGTTTAGAATACATAAACCATGCAAACCACTTTAATCACCTTTTGATGCCAATTATGCTCACATAATAGTGTCTATTTTTTTAAATATCCAATGACACAATTATAGTACCAAATGTATATGCCAAGAAATATACAAATGTGCATAATCAACACATTCAAACACAATAAAATGTGATAATAAAGACCAAAAATGTGGAGTCCTTATGCATCTGAAAAAAATGAATGTTTTGTCACCTGAAGCACTGATTGTTTTGCAAACTGAACTCGCAAATGCTCAATCAGAATATGATCAAATAACCTGTGCCATGATCAATCTAAATACCTTGTACAATGCCTTATCAAAACTGTCAGTCCAACATAATCGAAACACTGAAAGAATATCATGCAAAGTAGATCAAACAACTAAAACATCATGAATATCTTGAAAGTCAAGTAACATCAATCTGAAATATGAAAATGAATAGTCATGAATCCCATGTCCACAAAAGGATTCCACAAAGTATCATTGCCAACATCAAGAACACATGTCATCATGTAAAACCTGACTTGTAGCACCGTGAAAAATAAACACTGTCAGTACAAATATGCATCAAGAGCCCATCCAAATGATGTAGATAGAGCCAAGGAAATCATAATATAAAATGAACCAAATCATATGCCACCAAGATTAGACCATCCCAACTGTATAAACCGTGTGCATGTATTATCCAAACCAGGGAGTTTTGTCACATATTATTCAAAGACAAACTGAGCATGAGTAACTAAATACACCATCTGCATATCATGTATCAACCAATCTGAGAATATATCTTGTCAAAGAACCAATTTTGTCATCAAGCACAAACTAAAAACAAATGAGAGCCAACATTATACTTGCAGATGGATTTTATTTAATCAAAATTAATTCTTTAAGGTTGATAGAGTACACTAGACATTCCTTTTCTAACATGTTGATATTTGTAGTTATGTTGGTTGGTGAAAGCTGATTGAAAAGAAAATCAACTTTCTACATCAATATTCTTTATATCTTTATCCTGCTATGATGACATGTTGCTTATAAGTGGGAGAAACTGTTTCACCCTAATCATACGATTTGTGTAGTTATCACTTATTAACCCTAAACCATGTTAGAGAAGCCTATCATGTTGTACTCAAGCTTGGAGATCATATCCACACTAAGATTTAGTTTCTCGACATCCATATCACCATCTTTATTAATTTTTACATAAATAAGAGAGTGAATATTAGCAAAATCTGCTCTCCATTCCTTGCAAGGATTTATTTCTCCTTCATTATTTAAAATAGGAGGCATGTGAAACTCTTCAAAACCTTCAAAAAATATACAACTCCCTCCTTATAAGTGTCTTATACTTATTGTGATGGTGAATGATGTCATTTAAATAATTTGATCTAGAAAGAATATCAGACACCACATTATAATCAAAATTAGAGCTTTTTGCAATAATTCTCAATAATACAACTTTGGGGTCCTAGCTAACTTGAAAGCACTTCAACCTGAATCCTATTTGAGCATGGTTAGTGAATGCATGCTTCAAAACTTTATATTTTTCCCAAAATTTATTCACCTAACACAAAATATTTAATAACTTATGACCCAATTTTTTTTCAACCAAATCTGACACTTTCTTAACAATTACCTCCTTATCTATTCTTGCCTCTTCTTTTCTTTGCTTGAGCTTCTCTCTTAATTTTTTGACCTCAAGGTATAAAAAATTCTCCTTCTCTTGTGATCATTTGTATTCAATAGCTAGTTGTGGAGGAGGCAATAATATTGTAACCACATTCAATTCCTCTTTCAATTTCAAATTTGTGACATTGGCCCTATCCAACTCTCCATGAAACTTCTTCATTGTTGCTTTAGTAATAAAAGTTGTATTGACTGTGAGGGAGTTTGCTTGGGTGGAACTTGTATTCCCTAGTCTTCTAACTATCAAGTTCCTTGTGAGCTCACTAGGGCCATTAACCACTTGGGGATTATTTCTCTCAGGAAAAATAGACCATATAGACAAGGTATCATGCCTTGGTTTGAATCCAGACCCAACATACAAAGCATCAACGTTTTCTTCAGATTGCAATATAGGGTCACTTCCTACTTAATTCTTGATTGTGTCGAATACAATGGTAGATGACATATCCCATCTTCGAAAGAGTATGCATCCAACACTTCTTACTAGTTATTTGACTCTCTGAGTCATAGAATCCATTTCTACATTTACATTTTTCCAAAATTTTACAATGATTTCATTTTTCTTCTCTTCTGTGAGGCTTTTGTCTTGCATCCTTTGTTGTAGCTCTTCTCCCTTATTCTTAAGGGAAAATTCCTTAAATTACGTTGTAGTGATAAACTAGTCATCTTGCATAAATTCTAAGAAATATTGCGCCCTTATTCCATCCACTACTTGCCCTCCAGTTTCAAAATTGATGAGCAATCTATCATTTGTGGGTCTTTCAACTATAACCCTAGTTGGGGGATTCATTGCATGTGTTATATCTGTATTACCCAATATCTCACTGGGACTTATGGGGTAATCAACCAAAGGTATAACAGTAGGAGCTATTTTTTTCAAAGGGGTGAATTATTGTGGACTTTGTGGTATATCCCCTTGGGAAGTAGAAGGACTGGGAGTACTTAATGGTGGTGCAATCACAATTGAAAGAAAAATGATGACATTGTCCATCATTGTCATGGTTCTTATTAGATGGCCCTTAATATATGAAGATGATCCCTTATAAGATGGATCAACTTGCTTCATCTTTTTTTCAACATTTTGGATCTTGACCCATAGTGCTCTCCTCTGTGTGGCCTCCTTTTTTGTGGAGTAATTCT